>PVKC010006790.1:0-30539 GCA_004027635.1 Crocidura indochinensis | reverse complement strand
TACAAAATTGTAATTCAATGTATAAGCAATTCTTCAGAGATGAATTCAAAAGAGCAAAGGACTCTTCATCAGCCAAAGACCCACATCATGTGTCACTGAGCCATATGAAAAAATTCCATATTCCCAAAAGTGAGAATATACACCATTTTACAGCAGTAGTAACAATATGCACATATTTTCAGGAACAAACACATGGTAATGAAAACTTCTTCACTTTTTGATAATCAAGAAGCCTCTACATAGAAATTCATAAAGTTCCAGATTGTAATCTAAATGACTATTTATATTTTGCTGTGATGATGCTATTTCCCTTACCCTATCTCTATGAACCAGCTGAATAGAGGGTTGAAATAAGAATTATAGTTCTAGTACATAAAACACAGATATATAACTCTTTTCTTTTTTTCTTTTTTTGAGGGGAGCCAATGCCCAATGATGCTAAAGGGTTTCTCCTGGCTATGTCCTAGGTTAGAGCAGGCAAGATAATTGCTCTACTGCTTGTACCACCGCTCTGGCCACAGGTAAATGATTCTTTTGTTTTTGGTTTTGTTTTTTTTGAGCCACACCCATTTGATGCTCAGGGGTTACTCCTGGCTAAGTGCTCAAAAATTACCCTTGGCTTGGGGGAACCATATGGGATGCCTGGGGATTGAACCTCTGTCCTTCCTTGGCTAGCTCTTGCAAGGCAGACACCTTACCTCTAGCGCCACCTCTCCGGCACCAGATAAATGATTCTTAACAAAAAAAAGTAATAATAGTGATAATTTTAGTATTAAACATTTTGTATAAAATTCAAAACTAAGATGATAGGTAGATTAAGATTATCTGGCATACTTAGAATATTTTATAAAGTAAAATAATTTTATGAATAAATTATTATGCAAAAAATTAAATAGACTCAGAAAGACAATAGAAGACGAAGTAAAAGTAAATGAAAATTTGAAATCTGAGAAAATGGAAAATAGTGTCATCAAATTGTTTAAGAGAATAAAATAAAAATATAATCCCTTCTTAAATGAGAGAAGTTACAAGTCAGTGCATCTTTTACTGCTACTTTATTGTAGTTTTAAGATATCTATGTGCAGGTGCATTTTGTAAAATATAAAGACAATATTTAATAATTTATTATTTTACAGATTTGGATATTCTAAATTTAGAGTACAAGTTAAGTCATGCCATCCATTCAGCTCACACTAACTTTTCATTATTAGATGAATAATATTATTTTAATTATGGCTCAGGTGTAAAGTATAGTGAATGGTTATTTTCTACACT
Source organism: Crocidura indochinensis (assembly GCA_004027635.1). Taxonomy (NCBI): domain Eukaryota; kingdom Metazoa; phylum Chordata; class Mammalia; order Eulipotyphla; family Soricidae; genus Crocidura; species Crocidura indochinensis. Next base: position 29,264 of record PVKC010006790.1, on the reverse strand, counting down.
CTATATAATTAATGTATTTTATATCTTCCCATTTTGTTGTTTAGAAGAATGATGTTCTCAACAGTAATAATGTAACTAAATGTTAAAGCTATAAAATCATATAAAATACTGTTTATGGAGCTGAAACTATCTACAGTGAAAAATTTCTTACTCACATGTTGTGAACCTGGGTTTGTTCTACATCCATAAATCCACCTATGCAGTGCTAGAGGTTATTTCTAAGTGCAGAGCCAGGAGTAACCCATGAGTACCACTGAGTATTCAAGGGCAAGAATAAAAAGCAACAATAAAAAAATCACATTCAAATAATTATCAATGTTCCCACATATCACTTTATTGTGTTGCTTAACAAAAAACCTTTTTAAATAGTGATACATTTATTGTTTCCTCTATAAATGTCAACTTACATTTTTTGAGACTATAGTCTGCAATTAAACATTATCAATCATGAATTCAATTAACAATATTAACTGAACTATTACTTGAATATTGTTAAGGACAATAATTACTTTAACAATAGGACACACTAATGAGTTTGACATTTTTTTCTGTCTGCAGTCTACTCTTACAAAAACATTTTGCTTTTCAGTTTTGAAGATTTTCAAGCATGGTTTAGATAAAATATTACCACTCAAACTGATGTTGAATAAGCTGGATGGGCATAAATCACTCTATTGGGCTAACTAATCTATCTAAAATAAAATTACAGCCTAAACTTATGTACTTTATTTTATGTATATATTTTAATTTTTTGTATTAATATGGATTTATGTATATAAATCTACATTAATTTATGCATATGTTTATGTCAATTAAAGTCAAGTTATTGTTCATTACTTATGCTCACTACTTTATTTTTTACAATACTAGTGATATAATTGTTACTTACAAGTTTATTTTTTGTCAACAAAATGTCTCTAGTGGAAATTTTAAAAGTCATAAATTTTGACTTTTTGACAAAAATTAGTCATACTACTATGAAGGATGTAATGTCAAATAAGAATTATTCTTAAAAGTAACTGCAATTCATTACATTAAGTGTTATATATGAAAAACATGATAAAATTTAACAGATAATGTTCAATTATCTTGAAATGGCACTGCATATTTAAAAATAGTTTTTAGATTGCTTACTTGAAATAAAATTTACAAGTAATTTTCTATGCCAATAAACAAAAGGTAACATCATACATGATTTTCAAGACTCAAATGAATAAAATTATACATCAAGGATTAGTTACCCAATAACTTCAGGTCAAAATAAAAGCAAATTTCCTATTGGAAAAATGTCTGGGAATAGAGTGTAATTATAAAAGAACAGAAGCTGAGTCAAATATATCAGTGGTCCTGAATTTTTTTGTTTGTTTGTTTTGGTCCTGAAATTTTTAAACAGGGGACTAGTTCACTGTCCCTCAGAATTTTGAAGAGCCAAACTATTCTTTAGTAAAAATAAAAACTATGAATAAATGCCTATGCACATTGCAAAGTGGGAACAAATACTATATGTGACCCACATGCTTTAGTTTGAGAACCACTGCGCTGTTATGCTGCTAGCCTTGTACAGGGCAAAATCAGGTTGAGTCCTGGAATTTTAAATGATTCTATTAACTCTGCTAGGAATGATTCCTGAGATAATAGCTATAGTTAACCACTGGGCATTATTAGGTATAGCCCAAAATAAAAATAAATGAATAAAATTTTAAGAGTACCATTCATTTATTTTTTGGAAAGCTTAAAATTAATAGATTTTCTAGGAGTAGGATACATAAAAAATCACATGCATACAAATCATCGTGCTATATAAAGTAAAATTATTATGCAAGTCAATATATATTATTTTATTTAATATATGAACGTGTCCATATATTTAATACTCAAGGAATAAAATGGACACGATAATATACATGGAATTAAGATAAAAATGTTTTGTTAAAAAATTTACACAATCTGTCAATTAAAAATTACAAAAGCAATTTAAGTTTATTTTATAGTAAATTTGAATATTTTATAGTATGTTTGAATATTTTTTGTGCTTCCCTTTGGAAAAAATATTTTTTTTGTTTTTTTTTGGGTCAAACCTGATGACTCTCAGGGGTTATTCCTGGCTATGCACTCAGAAATTGTTCCTGGCTTGGGGACCATATGGGACATGAGGAGATCAAACCGTGGTCAGTCCTAGGCTAGCATGTGCAAGGCAGATGCCTTAACGCTTGTACCACCACTCTGGACCCTTTCCTTTTTTATACATTTTTTTATTGTTAAGTTATCAAGAGGTATCAAAATTAAAAGCAAAACATTATAGTATAAAACTTAACATGACTACTAGAATCGTCAAAGGAAGTGATAAATGGGAGCAGGTACAGGGTAGTATTTATTAATGAACATGGAAAGGACAAGGATGGGATAATGCTGAGCATGTGCTAATGATATTAGGAAGAGGATTTGGTGAAACTTTTGATCTTAGACAAGCATTTTAATAAAGAAAGGGCAGGATTTGTAAGCCCTACTGTGAGTTTAAAGGTAATTCTTGAAATAGGCACTGCCTGTCATTCTTTCCTTCCTCAGCCTCCAACTGGTCTTCATTATCTTCTCCATCATTATAATCATCATCGACATCATCAACATCATCAAGGAAATCTAACTGTGGTCTGTCATAGGTTAGCCACATGCAAGGCAAATGCCTTACCACTCTGCCAACTTTCCAGCTTCTATTATTTTTTTAAATTAAGTATACTTCTCACAATTTGAAAGAATGGAAAAGGAGTATCATAATCAAAGCTTACTAAATTCAAAACATACAATATATACATTTACCATTCTTTAACAATTCTTAGTTTTTGTGACATTTTACCCTAAAATAATGTTATCTGTAAGTAATTTAGTACATAATTAAAATTAATTAATTAACCAAATTATGAATGGAATCTTACAACTGCTTGTATATTTTTCTATTTATATAACATTAATTATTTTTTAAATGAAACATTAATTTATAATAATGGTAAATATCAATTCTATTGTTAATCCAATAAAAGAGAAATGTAGTAAACAAATAATAAATTAAATTTTTCTTATTTGTTTAAATTTTGCATAGTACTGATTTATTTGAGGATAAAAATATAATAAGAAAATGCATGCAATTTTTAATTATAAATTTAAGTGTGTTTAACTAACATTAATATTTGAAAATGATGTTCAATATTTTATGTACAACATCTCAGAGATCTTAAAAATTTTCTGATTTTTAAGTTTAAAATGCATTGCAGTCAATTTATTAATTTAAATCAATTTATTATTTTATTTAACGAAAAATAGTAGCTATAAATTAAAATATTTTTATATTTATTATCTAATTCTTTAAAATTTTATTGTATAAGAATTCTAAGTCAGTACGAAAATGAAGATATTAGTCTTTCAGGTCGCCTTTACATTTAACTATATTTTAACCTATAAATTGTGTCTCCAGCACCATAGGAAAGTTCCCTAAGTATAGAGCAGTGATTATCCCTTAAAAACCACCAAATATGGCTCCAAAACATACAGGAATACACAAACAAAATAAACATTTAAGGTTATTTTAATTTTCTGTAAAATCTAAATATCTATTTGGTTAAAATATTTAATATAGTTAGATATAATTTTTATAAAAACCCATTATTAAAATATAAATTAATACATTTTATGCATTCCACTATATCTTGAAGAGCTGTAAAAATATAGCTACCTACATTACAAAAAGTGTCAATTATAAATTACTATTAAGTTCAATAAGATTATATTTCAATAACCTTATTTTTAGCTTTTGCTGTTTTTTTGTTTTGGTTTATTTTCTTGGTTATATTTTTCTTTTTTCCCTTTCTTCTTTGAATTGATATTTATAACTTCCAGAAAGACATTTCCTGATATTTTTATTTTCTTTAAGTTTTTTTCAAACAGAACTACATAACTTGAATAATCATGTTCTGCCTCATAAATAGAGGGGGTAAAAGATAATGAATGAGGGGCCGGGTGGTGGCGCTGAAGGTAAGGTGCCTGCCTTATCGCGCTAGCCTTGAACGACCGCTTTCGATCCCCCGTGCCCCATATGGTACCCTGGGCCAGGCCAGGGGAGACTTCTGAGCGCATAGCCAGGAGTAACCCCTGAGCGTCACTGGGTGTGGCCCCAAAACAAAAAACAAAAACAAAAACAAAAAAATAATGAATGAGACCAGGACCAAACAGTTGTATAAATATTGAGTAGACATAAAAAATAATTAGACTTAAACACCTAACCCAAAGCCAAAGACAATAGAATCAATGCCCAATCTAGAACAAGCTATATAGAGAGGGGTCCAGTTACACTAGCAGTCTGGGGGCAAAAGAGGGAAATATTGGATGCATGCTGGGAACAGGGGTGGAGAGAGGACAACACAGGTGGTAGGAATGCCCCTGATTCATTGTCACTATGTACCTTAAATATTACAGTGAAAAAAATCACAAAAGCTAACAATTTGATATATTTAAATAAATTCAAATATCATTTTAAAATTGAACATTTAAAGTAGTTAAATGATAAATTAATATTATTTAAATAATAATTTAAGTAAATTAAAAATGGTCATAATTTTTAAAAAGTTTATTTTTCTATGTCATTTTATTTTCATGTTTTAAACAATGAACACAAATAATATTAAAGTTTTCCAGAAAGGATATATATTATACATTTAATATTAACATGGCCATTGGTAAAATAATTGAATCATCTATTAATTTTATGCTCTGTAGCATTATGTAGTAATATGCATATAATTACATAATATTATGCATATGTTGCTTTTCTTATTTTTATTTTTTTTGGTTTTTGGGCCACACCCAGTGACGCTCAGGGGTTACTCCTGGCTATGCGCTCAAAAGTCGCTCCTGGCTTGGGGGACCATATGGGAAACCGGGGGATCGAACCGTGGTCCGTCCAAGGCTAGCGCAGGCAAGGCAGGCACCTTACCTCCAGCGCCACCCCCCTACCTGGCAACTTTATATTTTGATAAGTAAAATATTTCCATTACTAAAATTTATTTCTTTTTTTTTAATTTTCATTGTGTCCAAAGGGAATTACAGGTCTTTCACAGTATTATATAAAGCACATAATGACAACGAATAAGGGCCATTCCTACTACCAGGGTTGTCCTCCCTCCACCCCTGTTCCAAGCATGCATCCGATATCTCTTTCCTTTATCCCCCATAATGCTAGTTTAACTTATTCCCACTTATACAGCATTTTGTAGATTGGGTATCAATTCTGTTGTCATTGACATTTGGTTTGATGTTCATGTTTGATCATTTCTTATTTCCACTAAATGTTCTTACAACTGTTTGGTCCTGTTACTATCTATTTTCCTCCTCAAATTATGAGGTTGAACTAGATGACTCCAGTAATGTGGTTCTGTTGTAGATATAAGAAAAAAAAGGTGGGGAAACAAAAATAACACCAACAGCACTGAATTAGCCTTTCTTTTGACAATATCCTTTTTTGTTTTATTTTTAATTTTCTTTGTGTTCATACATTTGCCGCCAAAGGTCATGCTCTCTGGAGTATTAGAGTACTACTTGCATATTTTCAATTGCAATTCCCTATGGGAGGTAAAACTTTTTAAAATGTGTGAAGTAGTCTAACTCAGGGGTCTCAAACTCACGGCCCGTGGCCATTTGCAGCCCTCTGTACAACATTTTGTGGCTCTGCCCTAGAGGAATCTTTTTTTGTTTTGTTTTGGTTTAGTTGTTTGGGTCACACCCCCCAATGTTCAAGGCTTACTACTGACTTTGCACTCAAGGATCACCCTGACTTTGCCTCCTGCGGCCCCCAGGTAAATTGAGTTTGAGTTAGACTCTAACTTATACCACATAGGTCTAATCAGCTAGACCTAACACCCGACTTCCTCTGATAATACAGCCCACAAAACAGCATAGAAAAACACTGAAGTAGCTTGAAATATCCCTATCATAATTAGACAAGCTACCTGGAAGGAAAAATAAACTCTAAATTGATTATACATTCAAGCACTTCTCATACAATCAGCACAGCAGACCTCTTTATTTAATTAACCTCAAAACTCAATATTCAAAACCTCCAAACACACAGAAATATGCCTCAACCAAGGAAGATACTAGCAGCTGGGGAAATAGAGAGAAATTCTATCAATTTTCCAAGCCCATCAAAAACCTAATCGATTATAACCTAAAAGCAACAATGAATGTCCTAGCAATGGAAATCAAGGAATCACTAGTCTGCAAGATTAAGATCTGTAGATGAACAATTCAATCAATTCAAAGAAGAGTTTTTACAGAAGATGAAAAAATACATACAACCAAAATTAAGGGAAATATTAAAAAAAAAACATGTAAGCAAGTCCTAACAGCACAATTACACAATTAAAAGAATACATAGAGGAAATTGAAGAACTACAAAACAACAATAAGAAAGAAGTTTATGAGAAAGTAAGAGAATAAACATTGGAAGAAAAAATTAGGTACCTAATGAACAAAGATAAAAGAAATAACCTACTAATTGTAGGAATACCAGAAGAGGAGGAAAAAGAAAATAAAACGAATAAGTAGTGAAAGAATTAATAGCAGAGAAGTTTCCCACCCTCTGGAGTCACCTATACAAATCCAGGAAGCATTAAGAGTTTCTAATAAAATAGAGCAAAACCAAGGCATATAGTAATCCAATTGGAAAATAAAAGACAGAAAGATGAATTCTTTAAAGCAATAAGAGTGAGGAAAACATGTAAGTATAAAGGAAAAGACATAAAGATCAAACCAGTACTGGGAACAGGGGTGGAGGGAGGACAGCACTGGTGGTGGGAATGCCCTCATTCATTGTCACTATGTACCATAAATGATGAAGTGAAAGATTTGTAATGCACTTTGGCCACAATAAAAATAAAAATAAAGGAATCAAACCAGATCTCACATTTGAAACAAATCAAGTAAGAAGACAGTGGAGTGACATATTTAAACTACTGAAAGAAACTTCCAACCTAGAAACTACAACCCAGCAAAATTCTCATTCATATGCGAGGGAGATCTAAAAACATTCTTAGACAAAAGGAACTCACACTATTTAGGCTGACCAAACCTGTAAAATATTCTATATTCTATCTTATTAGTTCTGTGCTTGTCGTCCCACCTGGATTTTCCAGGTCAGGGCGATTGAGTGAGAAAATAAAAGAGCTTGTTGGGAGACTAGGAGGGCTTTTTGGTAGAGCTGACAGTGGAGTAGGAGGGTTGATTGAACTGTCGTCAGACTGACAAAAATCTTTTGTGGCCAAGCCTTTGGTCCCCTAATTTCTGTGTCTGAAGTGGATTATTTGTGGGGGATTTTTTGCTGGAGTCTCCTCTAGAGAGGAGGACAAAGGAATGAAGTGTAATATTTCCTTTAGGAAGTTACTTTTAGACTCTCAGACCACCACCAGGGGGTTCAACCTCCCCCCACACACACACACAAACAAACCCTAAATGAACTATTCAAAGATGTATTATACAACCCAAATCCCTGATTGTTAACAACAGCCACTCTATTGAATACAATAGCACAACAATCCTGTCTGTCAATAATCTTAAACATCAATGGGCTAAACTCCCCCATTAAAAGACAGAGAGTAGAGATTTGGATCAGAAAACAAAAACTGGATATCTTCTGCCTGCAAGAAACACACCTAACAGAACAGGATAGACACAGGCTTAGAATAAAAGTATGGGAATCAATTATTCAAGCCGATAGAAAACAAACAAACAAGCAAACAAAAAAAGCTGGGACAGCCATTCTTATATCAGAACAAAATGCATTGAATCTCAAAAATGTACTTAGAGACCAAGAGGATCGCTAGTTACTAATCACAGGAATATTAGACCAAGAGTACTAACTCTGATCAATATTTATGCACCAACCATAGAGCCAGAAAATATATAAGGTATCTGCTCACAAACCTAAAGAAACATATGAACAGAAATATAATAATACTAGGAGATTTAAATATTCCACTATTCCCACTAGACAGATCTACTGGGCAGAAAACTAGCAAAGACGGAAAGAAATGAGAAATTATAGGAAATGGGACTAATGGATCTATACAGGGTTCTCCACCCCACGAAAGCAGAATACACATTTTTCTCAACTGTATAAGGAACTTTCTCTAGACTAGACCATGCCTTAGGATATAAATCTAACTTGCACAAAGTTACAAATATAAGATTTATTAGAAGCACCTTATCCAACAGAGATCATGATTCACTGTAAAAAGAAACTGAAAAAAATCCACAACTTGGAGATCAAACAGCATGCTACTCAATAATAGTTGGATCAAAGATTAAGGAAGAAATAAAAATATTCCTTGAGGTGAATGACAATGAAGAAACAGATTGTCAAAATCTGTGGGACATATCAAAAGCAGTAATTAGGGGGAAATTCAAAGCAATACAAGCATATGTCAGGAAATATGAAAATGACATAATCAACAGTCTATAAAAGGGCACCTTAAGGGTGGAAAAACAGCAACAAAAGAACCCAAACACAGAAAACAACTAATAAAAACCAGAGCAGGAATAAGCAACATAGAAACTGGGAAAATAATATAAAAAATTAATGAGACAAAGAGTTAGTTTTTTGAAATAATAAATATGATAGACAAATAGCTGGCAAGACTCGCCAACAAAAGGGGGGAACACACAAACAGGATAACAAATGAAAGTGAGAGATGGCAACAGAACCTCAAGAAATCCAAAACATCATGAGGGAATTTTATGAACTACTATACTCAGGCTAGAAAACCCTGAAGAAACCTACAGATTTCTGAAAAAATTATCATCTTCCAAGACTGAGGATGTAGTAAGCCTTAATAGTTCAATCACATCTTAGGAAATTGAGACAATAATTAAGAAATTCCCAAGAACAAAATTCCATATCTAGATAGATTTACAGGTGAATTCTATCAAACATTCTGAGAAGATACAACCACTGATCCTTAGGCTCTTCCAAAACATTGAAACTACAGGAATCCTTCCTAAATCCTTCTATGAGACGAATAACACACTCATTTCCAAAGACAGCAAAGATTCCACCAAGAAAGAAAATTACAGACCAATCTCATTAAATGATCATAGATGCAAAAATTCTCAACAAAATCTATGCAAATCGAATCCAATAATACATCAAAAAGATTATACACCATGACCAAGTTTAAGATAGAGGGCTATTTGGAACATTGGTGGTGGGAATTTTACACTGGTGATGGGGGTGTCATCTTATATGACTGAAACCTGAACACAATCATGTTTGTAACCAAGGTGTTTAAATAAAGATATTTAAAAAATTTTAAAAAAGATAGGTACATCTATCTATAAAAAGCCCAAGCCAACATTTTCGTTAATGGTTAAAAATTGAAAGCTTTTCTACTAAGGGTAGGAACTAGGCAAGGCTGTCCACTTTCTCCACTCTTAGAAGTGGAGAAATCAGACAAAAGAAGGGAATCCAGGAATCCAGGTAGGGTAAGAGGAAGTCAAACTATCTCTTTTTGCAGATTACATGATGATATACATTGAAAACCCTAAAAAGTTTCTAGGAAAACTACTAGAAACAATAAGCCAATATAGCAAAATGGCTGGCTACAAAATCAATACACAAAAGACAATCGCATTCCTCTACACAAATAACAAAGTAGAGGAGAAAGACATTAAGGAGTCCACCCCCATTTAAAATAGCATCTAAACATATCAAGTACCTAGAAATCAGCCTTCCAAGAGAAGTGAAAGACCTCTACAATGGATTTTACAGCAACATGGACCTCGAAAATATTATGTTAAACTAAGTGAGCCAGAAGAAAAGGATAAATACAGAATAAAAGCACTTCTTTGAAGTATTTAGAATATATACTGAATGTACATATAATACTCTATGAACAAATACTAGGATCAAAAGGGTAGAAACTACAAACACCATAAGTGCAGCACGAAATGAGAAGTGTTCTAACAAAGTGAAGGGGGGGGGGCACAAAGACATGAATACTTATTATAACCTAAAGAAACCAGCATATGTGGAAACAGTAGTTTAGAGTGAACTGGTATGCAATCAACCTCTAACTACAAAAGCCTTTAACAATGTCCTAATATATTTATTCACAGAACCAGGTGCATAATATGTTTGGAAGCCTGGACTCCTGCTGCAGTGATTACTTACGATATTCTTTAATTTCTTAATTTTCCCAGATATAAAATAATTCTTTAGCTTCCTTGTCCACAGGGGGTCTTGGAAACAAAGGGTAGACAGCCTAATTTTAAACCTCGGCTTTCAATCATATTGGATACCATATACAGTGCCTATTATGACACTGTCTAGATAAAATACCCTAATTTACCCACATCCTTTTATTTATGTTTCTATTAGGACTTAAAGTATACAAACATATGAACTTTCAAATCACTAGAACAGTTAATGTTGTACTACAGATTTATGTTACAAGTCCCACTCATCGAACACTACCTCCTTTTTATTTCTCTCAACTTTCTTTATCTCTTTTCCCTCTACTTCTACAACTCTCCCCTTTATTCTTCTTCAATTCAAGCTATGTTAAATAAAGCCCTCGTTGTCATTTGCTCCTTAGGAAAGATACTTCTAAACTTAAGATGCAGTGGACAATAATACATAGGTAAGCCACATCTTATAGTCACCAACATCTCAAACTTAATACTCTCCATGCAAAAATTTTGTTCATCCCAAAAGCTCCAGCCACTACATAAACTTGAAACCTTCATTTAGCGAAGATCTCCTCCCTCAGAGATGAGCCTTGCAAGTGGAAAACTATCCAACAATGAAACACTGGCCAATCTTCTTTAACTTATTTTTGCCATATTTACTTATTCTTCTTTTCTCTTCTCTCTTATTCTTTGTTTTCCCCTTCTTTCGCTCCTAAAATGTATCTTAGCCAATTATTTATCTTTTCTTAACTCAATTATTTCGTAAGAGCTTAGGCACAGTCTCTGGGGGTCAGGTCTTCAAAAACAACCTAAGAATAGAACAATAATATCTGTCTTTACGTGGCTTTGAGTTTTTAGAGTGGACTCCTCTGATTGCCAAGCCTAAAATATAAACAACCTATGCCTAAAATGTATATAGCCCCTCAAAAATATTATCATTCCCCATTTTGGAAAGCCTTCTATCCTCTCATTCCCAATCCTGTTCTATTGTCCTTTATTTAGCTCTCTTTACTCTCAGTTTTTAACTCATTAGGGACTGAGACCCACTTCCTGCCCCTATAAACCACCATAAAGCTTCCAAACCTAAAGGACACTCCTTCAGTCTCACATCTAATGCCTCTGCAAGAAACTACAACCAAGAACCTGCTGACTCATGCTTTGTGGCTCTTTTATTACCCTTCTAATTGTGGACTGCTGCATGCTGCCGATTCATCCCAGAAGGATTCCCAGCGCAAGGATACAACCTGATATCTTATGGCTGCAAATCATTTCTCAAATGCAACAGATTCAAAGGGTAATCAGAGACTACTTTGAGAAATTCTATGCCACAGAAACATGAGAGCCTGGAAGAAATGGGTACATTTTTAGACTCTTATAATATTCCACGGATAAACCAGGTTGATCTACCATATCTAAATAGACCCATCACTACTGAGGAAATTAAAATGTTAATAAAATGTCTTCCCATAAACAAGGTACATGCCCATATTGATTCACTAAAGAATTCTTTCAAATCTTTCAAGAGGAATTACTTCTAATATATTTCAGGTTCGTTCAAGAGGTTAAAGAAAAAGAAACACTCTGAAATAGTTTTTATGAAGCTAACATCAATCTGATACCAAAACTTGACATTGATGCTGCCAAAGAAAGAAAACTACACTTCAATATCCCTGATGAACACAGATGCAAGTATCCTAAACAATATTCTGGCAACTAGGATACAGAGCCTCATTAAGAAGGTGATAAATATATTTTAATAATGAGGACCACCTCAGTAGTTTTATATTCTAAACAATTAAGATATTCTAAAAATGCAAGTCTCAGTTATGTATCATTTATATGATCCAGACAGTTCCTCAATCTAAAAAATTACAAGGCAAAATAACCTTTCAAATCCAGATTAATGGTAAATCTTTATTATATAATATTGGTCTACATTATATTTTTTTTCTTGAGTGTATGTAGTAAATCTTAGTTTAGTTTCAGATATATAAATATAAAATTATAGACTATTGAATTTTAAAGAGTAAAGGAAATAGAGCATGGTAAAAATCAAAATAAACTTACTGAGTATTTACTATAAAATACAAAAAATTATTAGGCATATTTTATTCCAGTTATTCCTCACACAGTCTCTCTATATATGTATATATATGCATATATATAATAGAGGTACAAAATTGATTGTAGCTTGTCTATTGTCTTCCACAAAAAAATCTGCTTTAATCAATTTAGATATTAAGTCAACTTAGAGCCAACTACCACTCTATCAGTATCCTTTTGGAGCTTTGTAAACTGATTGTAATTTCACTGCAAAATTTCTATAAGCCAGATTGATTTTCAAAAAATGATTTAAATAAGTTAGTAAAAATATTCTTAACAACTTCAATTTAGTTTTGTTTTCTCTGAGGAACAACTTTTATAATATATATTTTTAATTATGCTCATAGTGCTCCTTTTATACCAGCTTTTTTCACACCAACTGAATTAATCTCCAACAAAACTGTTTCTCCATATGGACAAGATTACAACTTTTATAAAACTTCAGGCTAATGTAATATTTTGAACAGACCTTATATATTGAACATTTTAGTTTTATGTTACATTTACATATTTAGCAATTAGTTAACTGATATTACATGAATTTATAAAACTATGTATTTTGAGGATATAATTTGACACCTTTAGTAGTTATACTTTTTATAAACTTACATAGTTCTAGGTACAGATAAAAACAATGAAATAAAAATTTAGCTAAATTTTATTGTAAAAATGTATGAAGTTGCTAGAGTGGATCTTAATAATCATATTATATATAATTCTAATAGTGGCATTTTTATGACTTTGTGGTATTCAGTGTGTGACAAAAGAAAACTTATATTAAAGAAAACTTTAAGTTTTTCCTTAAAAATAAAAATTAAAACTATTTTAATTTAAATATCAAATCATGAACTTACAAGTTAGTTTTATATATATTTAGATAGTATTAATTGTAAAAATATATATTTCAATACAGCATATCTTAAATTATTTTTCTTTTTCTTTCTTTTCTTTTTTTCTTTCTTTTGGAGTCACCCTGTGAATCTCCAATATTACTCTTGCCTATGTGCTCAGAAATTGCTCCTGACTTGGTGGACAAAATGAGAAGCTGAGAAACAAACCAAGAACCATTCTGGTTTACCGTGCAAGGCAAATGCCCTACTGCTGTGCTAAAACTCTAGCCCCAGCATATTTTATAATTTGAGACTAATGCCATGGCTCAATCTAAATCATTTCATTCTGTGATTATTAGATCTCATAAGATATGTTATTTGCACCCAAATTTAAAATTATTGGATTGAGATAAAACAATCTTATTATAAAAATAAAGATTTATGTGCCGGAGAGGTGGGGCAAGTTTGCCTTGCACATAGTTGACCTAGAACAGACCATGGTTTGATCCCCTGGCATTCTATATGTTCCCCCCAAGACAGGAGCTATTTCTGAGTGTAGAGTCAAAAGTAACCCCTGAGCGTCACCAGATGTGCCCTCCAAAAAAACAAAAATAAAAAATAAAAGATAAATAAATAAAAATGTAAAAGGAAATGGAGATAAATATTTCAAGCTTAAAAAATCAGCAACCAAACAGAATTTTAAATCATAAGAACATTGATGATACCTCTCTGATTCAAGAGGTTATAAAATCTCAGGTCTCTGCAATTGTGGCTTTTCAATACAGTTATTCTTTCTTCTAACCTGATTGGCTTGTCAGATAAAATTACAAATACTTCTATTAGTTTAACACTGATTAACAATTTATGGTATCTCCTGTAATGCATGAAGGCTGATGGCATTAGAAAAGAAGGTCCACCACAGCTTGCTCTTGAAAACTACTTCTCTAACCCTGGATTCTGCTAGGATAATTATCTCTAAACATATTATTTGTAGCCATAAGAATGTTCTCTTTTTCTACAGAATGTTTGATGAGTACTCACATAAAAAGCATGCCTCACTAGTTCTTAGGAAGTGGTTCCTACAGTAGATGACATATGTAGGACTTTGATAGCCTCTGTGACAATCAGAGATGCTGAAGATTTACTTAAAGAAGATCGATTTTATGTGACTTCTGTGTGATTTTTAAGGTATTGTTAAATTAAATTTTGTAGCTTGTGCTCTATAAAAATGTAATCTTTTGCACATATTCCAGATTCTATTAATACTTAAATTAACACAAAAATACATGGATAAAATAAAGTCATTTATTTAGTAGAGTTTCAAGGAAAGAATGCTGTTTCACATAAAATCACACAGAAAGTTGATTCCATAAAAAGAAATAACAATTAACTGGAATTATGAACTGTAAGTGGGTGTGATTATTTAGGTTTTGAAATTTCCTTGTGGATTGGATATATTGAATTATCTACAATATCAGAGATTATAAGGTCCTCTCTCTATGCTTTCTTTGCATCAGGACTTCTGACAATTTTATGAATAAATCAAGAGTGCCATCAGTGTCTAGGTATATAAATTCAACAAGTGTGTACTGTGGAATTTAAAGTTTTCAGACTTTAATCACAATTTCTGAAACATTACTACATGATCCATATGATTATCTTTAAAGTTCATTACATTTTAGTGTTTTCTCAAATTTTAGGTATTTCTTAAACACTGATTTCTGTAATTAAAAATTTCTGAGAATTGCAGCAACAAAGTACCACAGATTCAAAAAAAATGCATAAAGGAGCAGTTTGTCTTCTCTGATAGATTCTGAACACAAGAAGTCAAAATCAATATATAAGTAAGATGTATATTCTCTCTTAAAAAATGAAGAGGAGGGCCAGATAGATGAAATACAGCAAGTAGGGTGCTTTTCTTGCACATGATACACTCGAGTTTATTATTTACCATACTATATGACCCCTTCCTTAGGAGTGATTCCTGAATGTAGAGAAGTAATAATCCCTGAATATTACAGGGTGTGGCTCTAACTACTCACTTATCCTAAAAAAAAAATGAAAGGTGGGACAGTGGCAATGTGACAAATGTGAATGGTGGTGTTAAGAAAGGAAAATATAGAAGTCTGATTTTATCACCTATGACGGAGCTGAAGTCTTCCATACACCACAAAGACACCAAGGGGAGAGTAAATGAACATGCAAGGAGTCTATAGTTATTCGCATGACAATTTACTTCGAAGGAGGAAAAACCCTGTAGCTTTTAGGCCAAAGGAATTCCCTCTCTAATGTCCACAATATTTACTTTGCCTATGCAGGAAAAAAAAAAGCACAAAATAATCTTTTTAACTTATTTATCTATTTATTTATTTTTATTTTTGATCTCTTTGTTTGGGTTTGGATATTGAAGTTGTTGTCTCCATTTTTTTTCCTTTTTCCTATTTGCACTCTGTTATGTGTTCATTTTAGGACCGTGGTTATTATGTGATGCTTGTCTTTGTTGCTGTAGTGCTCACTGAATTTTTTAAATTTTTTTAATGTGAGATCTCCTTTTGTATGGTGGAGATGTTTCACTTCCTTTTCCTGTTTACTCTCTTAAACTGAGGTTGAGAGCCTCTAAAAGCACCCCGCCATTTTCGGCTTATTTGATTTTTACTCTTTTTACTTCATTTTATTGCTCGTCTTTTCTTCAAACAAAACCACATAACTTGAACTATCTAGTACTGCCTCTCAAATAGATGATTATCAAAATCAAACAACTGTATGATCACTAAGTAGTAAGCTGGACCCAGAGGGGACCACCTATATTAGCATCCCAGGGTTTGAGGTGGGGGTATGGGATGCAAGATGGAAACGGGGGTTGAGGGAGGACAACTTTGGTGATAGGAATTCCCCTGGCACATTATCAATATGTACCTAAAATATTACTGTGAAAGATATGAAAGCTACTTTGGTCAAAATAAAAATTGTATAAAAAAGAAAAAATAAAAAAGAAAGGAAAGAACAAAATAAGCCCTATGGTCAAGAACAACAAAATCCTGAGACCTGTACATTAACAAACATACGAAGGTGCCAGTTATGAAGACAGACTGTAGTAGAGGGTGGTAACATGAGATGGACTCTGGAAACAATGGTATAGGGAGGTTAATACTGGTCAAAGAATTGATACTGAAATATTGAATATTCTAAAACTTAACTATAAATAACTTTGCATATAACAATTTTTAAATACAAAATTAAAGAATCCATTTTATCTCATACTCTTACCAGTGCTATCTCCAATTATTCATTAAAAACTAATTTTTTCAAAATTCTACTTATATTTTAACATGACATTTTGCATTTCTCTTTTATTTCTAATGTATTCCTCACACAGATATTGTAGTTTTTTAGCTGGAATGATTCTAATTATTTCACTTATTATTTATAATGATCATTTTCTAAGAAGGCAACATTTGGGGTACTTAAGAAGAAATAAAGACAACTTATAATGAAATGTAGATAGTTCCTCATGAAAATATTTTCTTTATAATGTATATATTGCCAAATGGCAATTACATTAATAGATGCATGGAATATCTATAAACATAAATATTCTGTTTACTAAAGAAAGTAACTCTGTTTCAATAAAATTTTATTTTATGTAATTAGGAAACTATACATAGCATAATTTCATCAAATTTACAGAATATTGGGGCTGGAGTGGTGGCACAAGGGGTAAGGCATCTGCTTTGCATGTGCTAGTCTAGGACGGACTGTGGTTTGATCTCCCTGTGTCCCATATGGTCCCGCAAGCCAGGAGCAATTTCTAAAAGCATAGCCAGAAGTAACCCCGATTGTCATTGGGTGTGGCCTAAAAACCAAAAAGAAATTGCAGAATACTTTAAAGAACATATTAAATGAAATTTGACATTTAATATTTCACATCATTTGATATCTTATTATTTTATTGATATGCCTTTTTGATAACATAATGTGTTATATTATTTCAGTGAACTCATTAGTGATCATGAATCTAAAATTATTAAAATTCTAAAATAATATTTATTGACTCTCATAATGTAAAAAATTCATACATTCAAACTTGATAATATATAAAAATAAGTAATGCTGATTACAGGAAGTCCTATTTTTCCTCATAAGCTGTGATATATTATGATAAGTTAATCTTACTGTAGTAATAATGTGAAAATAAATTCTAATAATCTACTCATTAAAAATCAAAATTTCTGTGGCAGAATGGAGTTCTTTATAGGTAAAATATAAGGAGAGATATTTTCTCTGTAAGTAAGCAATTTTTGACTGTTTACTTACCTATGTAGAATTCTCCCTGTGTATACCGGCTGTTAAATTTGCATAACTAAAATGATTATAGTGCCGAATATGAGGATACAATAGTAAATTTATGATTTTTCAGAAACATATAATGTGCTTATAAGTTCACATCTTATTATTTTTCGCAAGCCAATTATGAAATCCAAGAACTTATATATATTAACTTGGTAAGCAAAATAAAAGTACTGAGTTTATTTTCTCCTCAAATTTTAAAGTGTTATTATATGAAAAAATGTCATTTTATTTTTCTTATAAAACTGAAAATGACTTTTATAAAAACTAAAAGAACTATATATAATTTTGGATAATGAAATTCATGAAGAAAACATTTACTTTTTAGACACTTTTTAATTGTTGACCTTATTTATTTTATATTTTATTGTTACAATATTTAAAGCTTACTCTAAATATGTCAGGTAAATTAAATAATTACTATAGTAACTGAAAATTAATGATTCTGACAAAAATAATTTTATTATCAAATGAACAAAAGTAATATCAATTATCAAACTAAAATATTAAAGGTATAAGATATTGCATATATCAACTCTAATTTGATTCCCCAAAATTCATGAGGTTCCCTAAACACAGTGCTCTGGTCACGGTAGGTACTGCATTATCCCAAACACAGACACATAAACATAGGCACTTACATACAATATTTTGTTTGAGTTGTTAGTCAAAAAACTACTGCATTGTCTTTGCTGTCTTCACAGCAGTGATTTTCTTTTAGGGAATTCCAAAAATGTGGATGATCCTGTGTCCTTCCTGATTCATAATTTTGTACCAAGACTGACATAATTTGATAGTATTATCATACAAAGTGATTACTTAGTAGATACAGGCCTTCTTCCTTATTTTATTTCTAGTTGTTTTTACTTTAATTTCTTTACTAATTGGTACACTGTAGTGGAATTGTGATTAAAAAGTCTTTAAGAGCTATATGCTCTGCATCTGTAATAAAAATAATTGACTTATATCTGTGAGAGAAAAATAGCTACAATTTTAATTTTTTTTAAATTTAAGATATATTAAGATATATAATTAAGATATAATTTTAAGAAAAAATATAAACATTTTAATAGCAAAGTTAATATCCTTATTTCAATAAGCATTTTAATTTTAATGCCTTATAAGTTACTGTATTTCATGTAACTTTATATTGCTTTATATTACATCTTGTGCTATGTAAAATATTTGCCATACTAAGATCCATAGAAGAAATATAAGCAGAATTAAGATACTACAAAGAACTAAAGTGTTCTAAATCACAAGTAAAATTAAAGGGCATTAAAAATAAGTTGTATGAAAAGGCAAGAAATATAAAAATCTATTTTTATCTCTAAGATAATCAAGGATAAAAATCATAAATTATATAAGATTAATTATGGAGTAATAGAATAACTAAACATCTTATTTTTGTTTGTTTTTGTTTTTCAGGCCACATCCATTTGATGCTCAGGGGTTACTCCTGACTAACCGCTCAGAAATTGCCCCTGGCTTGGGGAACCATATGGGACACCAGGGGATAAAACCGGTGTCCTTCCTTGGCTAGCGCTTACAAGGCAGACACCTTACCTCTAGCGCCACCTCGCTGGCTACTTCAGTAACTGTTTATTCTCAGAAAATTACTAAATTATAATTTCAACCTTAGGTGAATTTACATATACTTTTGAGTTTATAACATTTAATAACTTGCTTTAATATTTTGAAAATTAATTATATGTAATTGACTGAATAAAAAGATTGTACGTAATAATTTTAAGTATGTGAATATGTGTGATTGTTGCATCAAATATTTAAATTATAATTTTTTAAATACATTGATTATGTTGTTTTCATTGTACTATTTACAAAATTTATAACAATGCTATTTTATATTGAGAATATAGTTTTTCAAATTAGCTGATAGATTTAATAGTGAAGACAAAAGTGAAATGTTATTTTAAATGGTATTTTAACCAACATTTACATACTTTAATATAACCACAATCTTGGGGGGTTAAAGCAACAGCACAACATTAGGGCATTTGCCTTGCACTTGGCTGACTTGGGACTTTTTTGTTTTGCTTTGATTTGGTTTGGTTTTTGGTTTGGGGCCATACCCAGTGGTGCTCAGTGGTTACTCCTGGCTATCTGCTCAGAAATAGCTCCTGACAGGCACGGGAAATATAGGGAACGCCAGGATTCGAATTAACCACCTTGCAAGGCAAATGAACCTGTGCTATTTCTTCGTCCCCAACTTGGGACTTTTGATTCCAGCATGCCAGGAGTAATTTCTAAGCACATAACCAAGAATAACAACTGAGCATCACTGGAATTGCTCCATGAAAATATATCCCCATTTTATAATTTTCCAAGAAGTTTATATATTATTGTTCATATCTGTATTTTATATATAAGCAAATATTTTATTGATTTCTAATATTTTATATTAATTTACTTGTTTACATTGTTTATAAATATAATTAGCATATAGTCATTCATGCAATATATTCAACATGTTGTTTTATAAATCATTATATATCTTTAATATTCAGTTGATCGTTTAAAGGAAAATTTGAAAAATTAATAATTTTCAGTTAAGATTTCATATGCAGCTATTATTAGATTATTCATTTTCTCTTCATCATTTATAAATTCTAGTTTAAACTTAAGTACTTAAGATAATTATCAAAATATTTTGCACACATTATACATAATTTTATTTTGTCTAATATATAATTTTATTCTATTTTAAATTGCTTAGAATATGTCAATGATTATTAAACAATATTATCATTGGAAACTTAACATACATTCATATTTAAACAATGCATCTAAGATGATATTGGTTTTAAACAAAGATATTAATAGTTTTACATTAATTTAATTTTTATTTTTGAATATGCTCATTTACCTTTATTTATTTATTTATTTATTTATTTATTTATTTATTTATTTATTTACTTTGGTCTTTGGACCTCACCTGGCGCTCTCCAGTCATACTCCTGGCTCTGTTGTCAGAAATTGTTCCTGGCAGGTGAGAGGGACAACAAGGGAAACTGGAAAAATAACCCAGGCCCTTCCTGTGTCCAGAATGTGAGAGGCAAAAACTGTGCTACTGCTTTGGCCTCCTGATTTACTATATTTGTAATTCATATACTTATTTATATTATTTAAATTAAATGAATCTGTAACCTGCAGGTTGAGTTACATAACACATCCATACAACAGAATAGGTTTTAAAGAGCCATACAATAAATGATCAGAAGATTAAACAGAACCTCAAAGAAAGTTAAGCATCATCAATAGAATGCTTCAACAAATTGAAGATAAACAACCTAAGAATCATTGAAGTCCAAGAGACCCAATGGAAAAAATTCCCATGAAGAATAAACAGACAAAGACATCATTGCTGAGAAGTTCTCAGAGCTGAAGAATGCATGCATTTACATCTTGGATGCTTAAAGAATATATATAAACTAAAAGAGACCTAAAAATAGCACCCATAGGCAAAACCAAATCACAAATGATGAAAACCAATTAAGGATAAAATAATGAAAACTTCCTGCCTTAAGAGTAACTACATGCTCCAGGCAAACTACGTTGTCTAACCCAAACTTTTCTTTTTAGTCACAGTAATGGTTCTTCTCAATCATGGTCACTGCAATTAGTTTTCTGTAATTAGAGATCCAAGTTTTTGCACAGATCCTATGTCAAATCAGGGTGCCATGGAGCATTTTTTAGTTTCTTCTTACCATTAGGTGGCAAAGCAGGGAACCTATCTTGAAAAAAAACATGTTTTTGTTCCCAAGTCACCAGTCTGGAGCAATTTGGTGCCAGGGCTGCATGAGGGCCTTCCCCGGTAGAAGTTTGATTACTGGTGCTATTGTAGAAAACGATACCAGTTCCATAGATGGAATCTAAGATTCAGAAGTGAATGGGCATTGTCTGATAGTCTGAAGCCTAATAGAAAACACTATGACAAATTCTCAGGATGAAAGTCCCCACTGCAATATAAAACTTAGGTGTTCCTATCTATATTAGATAAGAACATGGTCTTATGGAAAGGTGCTTCACTGGTAGGGTTTCCCTATTTTTAGGCCAATTGTTTTTCTTTATATTCATCCCAACTTTTGCTGTACCTATGCAAAATAGCACAAACCAAATAACCAGAAAACCTGTGAGACATACATCTTTTTTTTTAAATTAATATTTGTCTTTTAAATAGTGGCTCCCACCTTTTTCGTATGGATAACTTTGTATTACAACATTTCTCTGCATTTTTATTTAAAACTAAGAAGAAAATATAAAAGAAAAGCTAGGGGCAAAGGATCAAGTGTTCTCAGAAGCATTTATGGAGACATAAATATCCAAGCCAAAGAGAGAACTAAGTGTCCAAGCCAAAGTCCATGAAAACAGAAGCAAGAGAGAGAAACTTTAGTAATATAAATGATCCCAATCTGTGGGATTTGTCGTTATTAACTAGAATGTGTCTTGGGGTGCTTTTCTTTGGGTCTCTTTTAGCTGGTACTCTTCTGATATTCAGGATTTGGTTGCATGAAGTCTTTAGCTCTGGGAGTTTTTCTGTAGTGATGTTCTTGACTGTTGATTCTTCCTGGGGATATTCTTCCTGGGTTTCTAGAATTCCAATGATTCTTATGTTATTTTTGTTGAATTTATTGAACATTTCAATTTTCATTTGTTCACAAACTTTGAGTATTTTTTACATTGTCTGATTATTTCCTTTAAGATTCTTTTCCAATCATTACTATGTATCTCATCTTCCAGTTCACAAGTTCTATATTTAGCTGCTGTTAATTTATTGGAAAGGCTTTCCATCGAGGTTTTTATTTCCTCTACTGCATTATTCAGTTCTGTTCTTTCATTGTTAAGTTTCTGATTTCTATATCTGTGGTCTGTTCAGATCTATCTATGCTTCTTTTTAGTTGTATGAACATCCTCCATAATTCTATTCTAAACTCCTTATCTGAGAAGTTAATTAGGGGGTTGGCATTTTTTTTGGTCATCAGAGATGCCAACTTCATTCTCTATGCATGCTGTTGTCCTGCGTTGTTTCCCCATTGCCACACTTGAAGTGTTATTCTTACTCTGTGAGGTGATGAGGTTTGTGTTCTTAAGAAGTGCGTGGCCGGAGCAAAACAGACTGGCCTCACACTTGTTTACTTTCTTCTTCTTTTTTTTTTCTTTTTCTTTTTTTGGTTTTCGGGCCACACCCAGTGACACTCAGGGGTTACTACTGGCTATGCGCTCAGAAGTCGCTCCTGGCATGGGGGACCATATGGGAAACCGGGGGATAGAACCGCGGTCCGTCCTAGGCTAGCGCAGGCAAGGTAGGCACCTTACCTCCAGCGCCACCGCCCAGCCCCCGTTTATTTTATTCTTTTGCTGTGCTCTTCTTTGATTGTCACCGGGGGATCAGGAAGTAGCTCCAGGTGTCACTTGTAAAAGAGTCTCCTGTACCCCAAAGCCATGCAGGAATTAGCCCCCATCATTGTGGGCAGAGGCATGCATAACTGAGGTTAGGCACTTGAGAACTGATTTTGCTGTGTTCTTTTTTGACTGTCACCAGGAATCCAGAAGTATTTTCAGAATCTTTATACCACAAAACAAAAGAACTTGTATAATATTGTATTTTTTTTGTTTTGTCTTGTTTTTGTGTTTTGGGCCACCCCCAGCAGGGATCAGGAGTTATTCCTGGCTCTATGCTCAAAAATCTCCTCTGGCTCAGGGGACAGTATGGAATGCCAGTGATTGAATCCTCATCTATCCTGGGCCAACCTTTTTCAAGACAAATGACCTAAGGCTGTGGTAACTCTCCAGCCCATATTTAAATTTTTGAACTCTAAGAACTTCCCAGGTTTACATCAAAATTATCTATAATACATGAACAAACTTATCACCATTGAGGAAAATGGTATTATAATCAAATGGCTTCCACAAATAAAGCCCATTTCCAAGTGAATTCAGTTGTGAATTTTTTAAACCTTCAAAGAGGATATACTCACAATCCTCTTCAAGATATTATAATAATTTGTAGAAATAAAACACTGCAATCTATTTTCTACAATTTTAACATCACCCTGATAACAAAATCAAAGTCACCAGAAAAAATCAGAATTATAGATGCATATTCATGATTATTTTAATCAGAAACTCATAAAAAAGCTTATACATCATGATCACAGGTGGTTCATTCTAGAGATAAAAAGATGTACACCATAAGCATATCAGTCAATAACATACCATAACAATAAAAATACATAGAATCCTATCAACAGTCCTGAGAAAGCATTTGATAAGGTTCAATACCTATTCACAATAAAAACTCTCTCAACTAGATCAGAATTAAAGAAAAACAAGGTAATTTTGCCCCCTGTAGCCACTTCTAATCAATACAGTACTAGAAGTTGTTGCTATAGCAATTAGGCAAAAACGACTTGAAAAGGTATTAACAGATTAGTGGAAGAAGTGAAGCTCTTGATGTTTACAGATGACATGAACTGTATCTAGAATATAAGGCCTCCACAGAAATACTTCTAGAAATAATAGACATGAAACAATAGACTTTAGTTGCTTCAAGGAATGCTCCAAGAAAAAATAGACTTTACTATCAATGTGGGGGGTTACTGAGTTATTATACAAAATTCCATGGTATTTCTATACATAAATAATAGAGGATAATTAAATATTTATAAAACATCCCATTCACAACTGTAACTTAGAAAATAAAGTACTTTGGAGTCAACTTAACTAAAGAAGTAAAAGAGAAAAAAACATATAAAACATTGTTCAAGAAATAAAAGAGGGGGCCCGGGAGATAGCATGGAGGTAAAGCGTTTGCCTTTCATGCAAAAGGTCATTAGTTCGAATCCCGGTGCCCCATATGGTCCCCCGTGTCTGCCAGGAGCAATTTCTGAGCATGGAGCCAGGAGTAATCCCTGATGACTGCCGGGTGTGACCCAAAAACCAAAAAAAGAAATAAAAGAGGACAAGAGAAATGGAAAAATTATACACTGCACATGGTTGGGAGGGTTAGCATCTTTAAAATGCTACTAGTTCCCAAAGCATTAGATAGATTTAATGCAATACCTATGAGAATACCTATGTCATTTTTCAAATAAGTGAATGAGACCATCCTGAAACTCGTATATAGCAATAAAATTTGACAATTATTTAAATTACTCTTTGACAAAAATATAGATGGGAGGAATCAATTTTCCCAATGTTAAGTTGTACTATAAAGCAGTAGTCATTAAAACTTCATGGCTTTTGAATAAAGGCAGACTCTCAGGTCAATGAAATAGACTTAACTATTCAGAAATATACTCACAGGTTCATGATCAATTCATTTTTATTACAAGAAAGATTTACAAAGTAGAAGAAAACCTCTTCAACACATAGTTACAGGAAAAACTGGTCAAATGAATGCCAAAAAAGACAAAAGAAAAAGAATGTAGACCTCTCTTTAACACCATGCACAAAGTTAAATCAAAATTGATTAAAGCCCTTTATGTCTAAACTTAATTATAGAAGACCTAAATATAAGGTAAATAAAACAGCCTGTATGACATTGAAGCTAAAGATATCTTCAAGATTGATCAAACACTGCTCAAGTAAGTGGAAGCAAAAGTAAACAATGGGACTACACTAAACTTAGAATATCATGTACTTCAAATAAAAGAAGTGATTAGAATACAAAACTTCCAATAATGGTAGAAATTATTCACCCAGGACACATCAAATAAAGGGTTA
Organism: Crocidura indochinensis; assembly: GCA_004027635.1. NCBI lineage: Eukaryota > Metazoa > Chordata > Mammalia > Eulipotyphla > Soricidae > Crocidura > Crocidura indochinensis. The sequence goes on along the minus strand of PVKC010006790.1, from coordinate 4,011 downwards.
TTATCTAATATGCAAAATGCAATTATGAACTTTCAAGAAGAAAAAATAAATATGTAATCCTATGCAAAAATGATAAAAATGAACTGGCATTTACTCAAAGAAGAAGTACAGATGAGCAAAAAATACATGAAAAATGTTCTAAAACAATTATCATCAGGGAGGTGCAAATCAAAACAACAAGATATCCCCTCACACCACAGAGAATGGCATGCATCATAAATGAGAAAAATCAGTGTTTATATTGATGGGAGGGAAGGGAATATCATTTACTGCTTTTGGGAATGCAGACTTACATAGACATTTGCTTATAAGTGGATGTACATAGAGAGTGAAGTTCTGAGTGAAGTTAGAGGAAGGGGATAGATACAGAATATCTCACTCATATTCTGTGTAAAACAAAAATAAAAAACAGTTTGATAATAATATCCAGAAAATATTATTAAGGTCAGGAGGTCCAGCTGATGGTAGGAATGTTACCAAAATAAGAGTTTTGAGTGCAGTAAGCGTAGTGAAGTGTCTACTATGGAGATGATAGTTTGAACTGATCATTTTGGACATGCACAGAACCTTCCCCCATCAACAATAGTACAAATCAGTGTCAAAAGGAAAGAGAGGAGAGAGTGAAAGAGAAAAAGAGAGAGTCAGAGACAGAGACAGATAAAGATATGGATAAATATACAGATAAATTGTCTAATTGAGAAACAGTGTTGGGGAGTTGGGAGGTGTGGAAGGATACAGGGAATACAGGTGAAGAGTGCATTGCTGACTGAAACTCAAGAAATGCTTTTATAACCGCATTGTTTATAAAAACAATTTGAAATTGTAATTGTAATGGGAAATTTTATGTTTTTAATCCAGACGAAAATTTTGGCATTGAAGTTACAAATATTCTAACTTAAACTAAAGAAATACATTGTTTGTTAATTCCTTTTTTTTCTCATATTATTGTCACATTTTCTCCTCTGCACTTCATTGAATTTTCAGTAAAGTTGATCATTAGGGCATATTACTGATAATCCATAGTAAGCAGTAGAACTTCCCAAATTTTCAACTCATACATATTGTCCTCTCAAACAAATTTTTATTCAGAAATCAAAATAATGCTTCAGGAAGTGTGGCAAATAGGGCAATTTCTTTTAAAGTGATAGATCCATAACCTATCCCTGGTAACACATGTACTTCCCTGAAGCTCATCAATTGTGATTACTGAATAGCCAGGAGAAAGCCTAAAGCATCCCTGAGTGTGGCAAAGTATGAAATAAATAAATAAGCAAACAAATCTACTGAATATTTATGGCTAAAATAGCAAGGTATAACCTTTTATTTATATTGAGTATTTATAGTAAGTCTGCCTTCTTTAGTCTATTGTTGTTCTGTCCTAGCAACATATACATTTAATGATATTTATATAAAAATGTTTTCACACACTTTATGTGCACTCATAATATGGGATTTGTGTTAAAGATAATGTAAACCTGATAAAAATAATATCAATATTTGATGAATGTAAAATTTGTTTTGAAATAATTTTATTAAGGATCGAAGAGATAGTGCAGTGGTAGGGCACTTCTCTTGCATGTGGCAGATTCAGGAAGGACCTTGTTAGATCCCTGGTATCTCATATGGTCCCCCATGTAAGCAGCAATTTATGAGCTCATAGCCAGTATTCACCCCTGAGAGTCACTGGAGATAGGCCCCAAAAAACAACCCCCTAAAATAAAAGAAATAATTGTATTAAATGCTAAGCATAAAAGTTAATTGTAAAAATAATTATAGCTTTTAACTTGAAATAGATGCAAAAAATATTTGATGTTATTACATTTTGAAGAATATTTTGATGTGATTATTTTCGACCACAGTTTTTGTGTTTTATTCTTCTTAAAATCAAGATCAATTTTTTTCTTTTCTTTTTTTTTGGACAACTTCATTTATTTAATGCTGTCATCCCTACAGAAACGCATCAGTTTAACATAATGGACATCTAACAAGAACTTATTAGACCTTCTGCCATTGTATTAATGACTTCATTGGAGATACAATATTTTTCAAAAACGTGCTTTCTATTCTGCATTTTTACTTTTAATTTTCTTCTCTTCCTTTTTCTTTTTTCTTTCTATTCTTTTTTTATTTTAACAGACATTTATTAGAATATTTAATGTTGGGGCCCAGGAGATAGCATGGAGGTAAGGCGTTTGCCTTTCATGCAAAAGGTCATCGGTTCGAATCCCGGTGCCCCGTGCCTGCAAGTAGAAATTTCTGAGCATGGAGCCAGGAGTAATCCCTGAGCACTGCCGGGTGAGGCCCCCCAAAAAAAAGAATACATAATGGCAAATCTTACACAGTGATATTAAAGGTAATCAACTGCAAATCTTACACAGTGATACTTAAGGTACATGGTGACAATAAGTGAGGGCCTTTCCACCAGTGTTGTCCTCCCTTCATCCCTGTTCCTAAGCATATATCCCTTATCACCCTCCTTTATCCCCCAGAATGCTAGTGCATCTAAAAGCATATATGTTAACCCTAATGTAAACCTTTTTCTTTCCAGTTCCAGATATTTTTACTAGTGGTTTATTAAAGGTTTGGAGTTAAGGGAGCACTGTAAAAACAATATTAATGTGGCAATTATTGTTTGCATGGGCCCACCAAAGTATGGAGTTCATGGAAAGGAAAAACTTTTGCCAAAGTACAAGGATACCCTAACCTTGGAGTTTCCTGATATAACACCATTTCTAGGCTCCAGGCAAACTAGCTTGTCCAATTCTGGTCATTGTCTGTAGAGCCCACACAATTATATTTTTCACAGTCTTTGTTGTTGATCTCACGTTTCTGTATAGAAGGTCCTGGCATCTGTATATCCTACAATGAAGTCAGGATAGTGCGGAGTCTCATCTAATTTCAACTTTTAATTAACAGGCAATGCAGAAAACCCTGTCCAGTATGCGGGTCGTTGTTGTTATTTAAGTCTTCTCAGTGTTAAGGGAAGACTCCTTTGAGTAAATCGATGTCAGAGCAGCAGTAGGGTCTTCCCTGGTAGAGGATTGCTTCCAGGTGATGTCATAAACAATGTTGGATGTTTCATAGATGGCTTCACTGGTTCAGGGATAACTGGAAAATACCCAAACTTCTGAGGCCTGTGCAGGGTCATCATGTCAAAGTTCAGGGTTTGTAAGGCTCATTGCACTACAAGATTTGTGTGTTCCTATCTCTATTAGATAAGAACTTATTTCTATGTATACTATTTTCCATTTTAATGTGCCCATGCAAACAAGGAATAATGCCACCTGGTGTTATCAGCACATAAGGGGACCGCAAGAACACGTCCAACAATCCCTGTGACCTGGTTCAAATATAAGAGTTAAACTGAGGGACTCTATCACCAACATTCCTTATTAAACAATTCACAAAGAGATTGGTGTCTATGGGGATGTTAGAACAAGTCCAACAATCCAATTGGTTCTTATATAAATGTTAAATGGAGAGAGGCTTCTACAAACTTCTTTATTTGACATATAACAAAGGGAAGGAACCATAGAGAGAGACTCTTTCACCAAAATACCTTATTGAACAGTTCACATACTAACTTCCTTATTTAACAAATAAAAATATATAAATGAATTTTTAAACAACAGTTTTTCCATATTATTTCCAGCTTTTGTCCTTTCTAACCTTTCTATTTCCATTACCCCATGTTCTGTTAGCTATTTCCCTAGTCTTTTACTCTGTCCCACATTTGCATAATTTTCACCCCAGCACCCCATAGATGTTCAGAGTTATAATTAATAAATATTGTGCTCAGATGAATATTTGAATCCTTGTTACTTAAACACAGAGTACTTTGACTACCAGCAAACTGAACCATATCAAGTCTTATAATTAATTTTCCTGAGTTTGTATTAATGTAATCAGAGGTAATTTGAATAGACATAATAATCTTTAAAAAGATATATTCCTGCCCTACAGGACATGGTTCTCTCTATTGCCCCTTAAGTGTGGGGTGAAACAAGAGGA
>PVKC010006789.1:0-30543 GCA_004027635.1 Crocidura indochinensis | reverse complement strand
TGTACTTAAATTCTTCATTCGTTTGTTAGGGGCCACAACCTCCTGTGACCAAGGCTTATTCCTGGCTAAAGGATAAGTCCTTGTAATACTCAGGGAATCATGGGTTGCCAGGGATCAATCCCTGGTTTACTGAGAGCAAGGAATGCACCTGACACACTATTATCTCCCCAGCTCCTATTCTGTCAAGTTCTTAGGAAAATAATACTTGTTGGTACATCAGTCCTGGGGGCAGCCTCTATTCCTTTCACTGACTTAACAGGGGCTTTAACATTAACTTACAAAAAAAAAAAAAACCCAATAATGTTGGTAATGACAACCCAACTGCAGCGGAATAAAATGGCTGCAGGCATGTGTTTTTCCAAATCTTTCTTTTTTTAGCTTCTTAGAAGATAAAGGAAGCCCAGAGAGATAGCACAGAGGTATGGCGCTAGCCTTGCAAGCGCCGACTCAGAACCAATGGTGGTTCAAATTCCAGCATCCCATCAGGTCCCCCGTGCCTGCCAGGAGCTATTTCTAAGCAGAGAGCCAGCAGTAACCCCTGAGTGCCACCGGGTGTGACCCCAAAACAACAACAACAACAATCAGAAAAAAATGAAGATAAAGGAATACAGGGTGAGACAATTCTAATAAACACCTCGATGCTATAACTGATTTTCTTCAAATGAGGAAGGATATTTAATAAAATATTTTGTTTTATTTCTAAGAAGCAGCACTTTCAGAAATGCCACTCTAGTGTTATGTAAAGATGCCATCTTGGGGGAGATGGTTCATTTTCTGCGTGCCTGTCATAGCTAGAAAACTGATTCAGGATGAAAAGTATGTTCTGCCAGCCTTTTTCATCCATCAAACGCATTTTTTTCTTTTGTCCATTTTATGCTTGTTTCCAAAGATTTAAAATGAAAGCTTTGTTTCTGCAATAATGGCTTATTGTAGTCTTACACTGTTGATCCCTTCAGTAGATGCAATGTAATCCACTTTGGGAATATGTATTTTTTAAATTATGAGAGGCCTTGCCATTAACCCTTTTCTACTAATGATAATACTACACCCAAACTACAAAGGAACCTGAACTCAGCTGAACATTCGGCTTGGAGAACACTTTAGCTGAATTTGCATTTCTTATTTTAGCAGCAGTGAATTGCAGAGCATATGTTGAGTCTCATCGATTCCACATGTAGAATAGGTGATTGTGAAACTAATGTTCAAGTGCGAGCATTCAAAGACAAACAAGAGAAGCAAGAAAGTGGTGATGAAATGAAGTAAAAGTGTTCTCAAGTCCAAAATTCCCCTTCAAGGGGCAGGTGCTTTTTGGCAATATTTTCTAACGCCCCATTGCATGGCTTAGCTCATTCTACTGTAAATGTCTCAACAAAAGCTAGACACAAGTCATTTTTTTTTTATCCCTTTCTCAGTTCAGGCTAGCTGTCTAAAAGCTCACTTTGAACCCAAGCATGGGAACTGGTTCCTTGAATGTTTTCTGTATAAAGACTTTTTGATTTTGCCCAGTCACTTGATATATTTCTTTAGGAGAGAGAAATGGTAAAATAACTAAGAGTGGTTTTATCCCATGACATATTTCCAAGGTAATGTGGAGACACCTTTCCACTTTGTGTTTTGATTCCACTTTCGGAGTTTAGCAAAGGTTTCTTGCACTTGGTTAAGTAAAATAGATGCCACTATTTATTGGCTAACATAAGATGTTCTTTGGGGATATGTAACTTTTTAAATTGTTGCCTAAAGTAGAGAGACTTTACTGCAATTCATATTGAAGCTGCAGTACTGGTATAACTTCAGGCTGTGGATCTACTAAGCCAAACATCAGTCGTGAAGTTTGGAGTAGAGTAAGGGATTGATGTGATTATGTGCTTAAAAATGGGGAAAGACTGCTGTCTATATTTTATATTTATTGAAGTTGAACATTTTACAATATGCCGTACCAAACATAGAATTAGACAGTCTTGGCCCAATAATCTGCTTAAATTAGACATAATCTAAATATTTCTCTTAAGAAGTTTCTGTGTTTTCAGATGTGTAACTCAGTGCATAGAAATATTATTATATTTGTAAATGGTATTTGAAACTGTAAAGGACTTTGAAAGACAGGCAATACAATGAGATGCGATCGAACCGACTTCAAGTGTTGATTAAGCACTTTAGTTTCTTTCCTCCAACTACTAGCATGGATATAACTGGAAATGGGAAGTAAGAGAGATGGAACAATTTTCCAAAAAGGAATGGGTGCATTATTTTGATTTATGTTTTGAAAACAATTCAGCTTATTATTAATTATAAGATTTATTGGCTTATCTGTTTGGCTTTAATTAATTCTTCATAAAATCTCTTGAGGTCCATAATCACATCATTTGACACCTATATCCCATTAGTAGGTATTTATTAAAAACTCTTCAGTGGATGGGGTCTAAGAGGTGATGTAGCAGAAGGGCATTTTCTTTGCACAAGACAGACCCAGGTTCAATGTCTAGTTCCCCATAATGTCCCCAAAGTACCAACAGAAGTGATCCTTGAGGGCAGAGCAAGGAATAAGCCCTAAGCATCATTGGTGTGGTGGCTTCAAAATACAAACTACTGAGAGAATTTATGAAATGGACTTGCAATGGAATTTTCATGTTAGTAATTATCTTCTCAGATGCTCTGATAGTAGAGGCTGATAGAACTGTGAAGCAATGGCTTTGGGCCAAGAATAAAGCAAAACAAAACAACCAAACACAAATAAAATAAACAAAACCAGAAATTAAACAAAAAAATACCCTCAATAACTCCAAAGAAACAAACAGAAATTCTACCCAGCTTCCTGGGAATATCATCCAAGAATGAGGCATGGAATATTTTCCTTCTGACAAAGAGATTTCTCAATCTCTTAGTAAACCTCAATCTTTGTGAACTTTACAAAGGTTCGTGTGTGAAAGATTCACATGAATTATTTCAGGTGGCTGCCATTCCTCTAGTGAGCCAAGGGATCTTTCAGACCCTGGTTTCCTGATTTCAAAAGACTCATCATCACAGACAGCAAGAAGTTAATTAATATCATGTCTTTTATGGTGATACACAAGTTCCTATCACAACATTATAAGTCAGGCTGGCATTAAGGAAAGGTGCAAATACATGCTGATTTTCTCTCTGTTTTCTCCCTCTTTCTCTCACTCTCTTTCCCTGTCTCCCTTTTCTCATTGGTAGTAAGACATATCTATCATTTAGTCATTATAGCAAATGAGATACCTTTAGCCATTCAAGGTGTTTGTTCAATAATGACCAGCATTTACACTCTAGTAAAAGAACTAAACCATACATAGAGAATAACTTCTGATTCTAGGGTACAAGTAAGCCGCATAAAAGAGATGTGTTTCTGAGCAAACTTATCAGGAATATTATATAATAGTATTGTTCATGATTGAAATCTTGTGGGAAATATCACAAATTGCGATGAATTCGGGAGGACTCTCCTCCAGAGAGGTCAAATGGAGTCCAGTTGGCTGTTTCCTGTCTCTTCCTCTCCCCAGTTTTTTATGATACCACATTTTCTGATATCAGAATCCCCCTGCCTGTCATGTTGTTCACTGTGTTTTCTGTTTGTTCGATTCCACTGCATCTTCACAGTCTAGATTTCTGTCTCACCTCCATGGACACCTGAAATGAAATTCTATGGTATTTATATAGCAGTGAACCTTTATGTTTATGAAGGATTAGATATTACTCACCTTTATTGTTGTAATTTTGCATCTTATTCTTCAAAATAAGTTCTTGAAAAATAAAGTCAGTGTCCAAATTTCATTTTAATTTCTTTAATGTCCAATGTAGGACTTTCCAAAAAGTTTTTGTGCATGATTTTTCAGGTCTACACAAAATAGTAGTAATCTAGTCTGAAACTTATATGAAAACTCTGGGTCCTTAATTCCACTGGTCAATACAGAATCACCTTTTGACTACTCTTAGGGACTACATAACATTTAAGGTCAGTGAAGTTGGTGGATGGATTAATTCATTTTAAAAATGCTATCATAATTGCAAGGTATAATTATATAAATAGAGTCTACATTGATTCTACTTTCATGATCTATTTTGAAGCTAAAACACTAAGTAATTTTGTTTTTATAGTAGTACACAACAAAGAATGCAGTCTTTGAAGAATGGAACAGGAATCTTTTTTACCCAAAAATAGCAGCTGTCACATTTTCTCTAGATAATCACAGATCAGAAATGCATTTTGTCTTTCCAAAATTTGTACACACAGCAGTATTCTGATACCTTTATTTCCAGAAAAAAAGTAAAGTAGTCTTTATAGTTAATTTAATGAGAGGAGTAGATGTGGATTTAATATACTCTAGATGAAGTTATTAATATTTAAGTAATTGTTACAATAACCTTTTATCAGAAAAGGTTGTCTAGTATCAGAATTAATGATTATGCATGTTCACATTTAAAACTGATAGAAGGGCAAGATTTAGTTTTTACATTGAGTTAACAGGATTCAAAGACTTGATATTTTGTCAACTATGGACAGAAACCAGTCTAAATCTACAAAGTTATTGAGTGTTTCTGCGAAAGTAACCGAAATATAAAAAACAATAAGCATATAAACAGACTCAGTACAATCTTTCAGGTGAAATAGAACCTGCCCTTAACATTCTGTGTAAAAAAGGAATATTCCACTTCAATTGACTCAGCTATAGACTTTAGCTGGTTTTAGGAGGAAAAAATTCCAGTTGAATACGAATCATTATTATTTAGAAAATACAGCTAGACAGGAACTTTTATCAACAAAATTAAATTACCATGCAATACTAAGAGTTGTGCAGTTGATTTTTAAGAATCATTTGACTACACCTTTACAGTATATTACATATAGAACGTGCTAAAGGCCTGTGTTTACTGGATTATTTACTTGACCCTAAAATAATATTTTTTATTTGTAAATTATTTTTGAAGGACCTCATGGCATGATGTTTTCAAAGGTTATTTATGCCCGTCTTTTCACTGATGAATCTTTCCTGGTGGGCTCAGGGGACCATTTATAGTTCAGGAGATTGAACCTGGTTTAATAGTAAGCAAGTCAAGCACTTGACTTCTGTAAAATTATTCTGGCTCCTTTTTATTCGTAAGTTTATAGCATAACCCTTAAGTCAGTCTGAAGAACTTCTGATTAATGACAAATATTTTTCAAGGAGAAAATAAATATGAGAGGTTATAGGGAGAAATGAAAAGAAAGTCAAGCAATTAGGTGTAATGAAATGAAACCTGTCAAAATATGTCCAAGGTTGGTCATCATGGTAAAAGCCAACCAGTTTGGGGATGATTTATGCTTTATTTGAGACCCCTGAAGCAGAATTCTTGACTGGATCTCTGTCTAGGCACAATAATTTAGAATTTTTTTTTATTTCCATGTTCCCAGTACATTAAATTAGTGGAGGTTGAAAGAGCTTGAATTTGGGTGAGACCCAATTCAGGCATATCCCTGCTCCTCTTCCCTTAGTGTTAAAGTACACAGTGTGATTTTAAGTGGCAAAGAGATGTAGTCAAAGGGGAAAAACTGCATTCTCTTCTAAAACACTCACTTTAAAAATTAAGAATTGAATATCAACTCGATAGGAATTAGAAAGCCTGTTGCTCTGTTTGTTGCCCTTTTTCTTTACCTTCTCTCTCTATTCTTTCTTTTTCCTCCCATTTTTATGTTTGTTTGTTTTGTTTTGTTTTGGGGCCATACTTGGTGATGCTCAGGGGTTACTCCTGACTATGAGCTCAGAAATCTCTCTGCTTTGGGGGACCATATGAAACACCAGAGATCGAACCCAGGTCCTTCCTCGGTCAGCTGCAAACAAGACAAATGCCCGACAGCTGTGCTATTGCTCCAGCCCCTTTACTCCCATATCTAAACTCATTCAATTACCCTTCTACTAACATCACTCTCCTTTCCTTTCCTCTTTTCCATCTTTAAACAAATGCAAATAGGATAGCCAGTGCAAATGGTCAATGATGTCTTTCTAATTACTCCCAAGTTTGTTTATCTCACTACTGTTGGAAAGAATTATTGAAACTCAACACGAATGTTTTAGTATGATTTTCTATTTCAGTGCCCCATTCTGATTCCATTTTAATAGTAATCATACAGTGGCATGGATTGTAAAATGCAAATAGTCCCCTAAACATTGGAAAAGATAAAAGATCAAATTAAAAAGAACACAAAAATAAGTAAAATTTTATTCTCAAAAAAGATGCAAACTGAGCTGTGAAAAATTATGAAATATCAACCTTGCATCTGTAAACAGGGGCACTCTTGGAAGAAAGTGCTGAAACTTAAGCAGTTGCACCCACAATTATTGTCATGTCAGCAGACCAACTTCACCACATTATAACTGATCTCTTCAGAGATCCTCAGTGGGCCAAAACTCCTGCTTCGCTGAACTTAGACTGAGATCTCCGGGACTTTGGAGTGAGTCCTACCCCTTCAGGTCTCTCAGTACTGCTGGAAGCCCTAGCAGCCCTAACCATACCCCACAACAGCCACAGAACTTGGAAATCCTAAGCACACAGCCACATATGTGACCATGCAAAACCTCCAAATTATTCAATACTGACACTCCAGTAGAAACACATTAAATTAGATCTCAAAGTCGCATGGAAGGTAACAGCAAAGAAAACCAATAACAGAATGATCAACTAGAAACCTTCAGACAATGACTTACTGGCCTCATTGTGAGATAATAATTTTAACAAAATTTTACTGTATTTTTGGGGGGTCACACCCAGCAGTGCTCAGGGGTTACTCCTGGCTCTGCACTGAGAAGTCACTCCTGGCCAGGCTTGGGGGAACATATGGGATGACAGAATTTGAACCAGTTATCTGTCTTGTGTTGGCCACATGCAAGGCAAGCGCTTTACTTCTGTGCTATCGCACTGCTCCTTGCTTTATTTATTTATTTATTTATTTACTTATTTTTCAACAATCTCATTACTACATAATTCTATACAAACAATATATTTAATTTGTACCTATCAAGGAACAGGCTTAAAGGTCATTAGGAATTCAGGAACAACAATGAAGGAAATTTACACTGATGGTATTGGTGTTGGAACATAAAATGACAGAAACAGATGTATTATGAGCAACTATAAACTGTGGTATTTAAATTAAGTAATAATTAAAAATTTTTGAGTGCCAATCATCGTAGAATATATCTACTGCATTTATTACTACGGTGATTTATTAAAATGAACTTCATCTGTGGTATTTGTGTTTCCATTAAGTATAACCTGATATTTTACCTTTGACTTTACCATGGTTTATTATCATTGTTCAGTAGAATATTTACTACATATTGTGTGTGTGTATACAATTGCATAAACACCATTATATATTGTGATTTTTTTCATATGAAATTACTAAAAGGGAATTTACCTTTATTTACTTGGAATCTTTACCTTTACTGAATATTTACAAATGTTTTCCTCCAATTTCATCAATTTAAGAATTAGCTCTAAGAATATTATAGTTGGGGCCGGGCGGTGGCGCTGGAGGCAAGGTGCCTGCGCTAACCTAGGACAGACCGCAATCTGATCCCCCAGTTCCCCATATGGTCCCCCGTGCCTGCCAGGAGCGACTTCTGAGCGAATAGCCAGAAGTAACCCCTGAGCGTCACCGGGTGTGGCCCAAAAATACCAAAAAAAAAAAAAAAAAAAAAAGAATATTATAGTTTTAATTTTTGTATAGTCTATATCATTACTTTCATATGCTGATTGGTATCTCATTTAAGCTCTCATTTATATTCTTTTTTGAATTAAAAACTGGGGCAGGTGGGGCCAGAGAGATAGCATGGAGGTAAGGCATTCGCCTTTCATGCAGAAGGACGGTGGTTCGAATCCCAGCATCCCCTATGGTCCCCTGTGCTTGCCAGGGGCGAATTCTGAGCATAGAGCCAGGAGTAACCCCTGAGCACTGCCGGGTGTGATCCAAAAACCAAACCAAACCAAAACAAACCAACAAACAAACAAATCTGGGACGGGTGAAAGCTCATGATGGCTTAACCTTTTACTATGTATTTGACCATAATTGTTTGCTTTATTCTGAAATAAAGGAATACAATTTGTTTTACTTGTTAGCTTTGGATTTGGAAAATCAGGCCTCAACTTTGTGTTGCGTGATTGTTTTTTTTTTCCCCTTAGCTTAGTCTTTCTACTTGATTCTTCTTCAGTCTCATTTACTGTTTTTTGTTCTTTTATGACTTTACTTTATCTGTGTGGCCTTCAAAAAATCTGTTTTGGAAGTCACTTGGTATAAATAGAATGAAAAACAGCATATTCTGACATTTACAGTTATAAGGATAAATCATGTTAAGGATGAATCAGTCTGCAAGTAAAGTTACTGGATATCCAAAATAATTTTGATCATAACACAACTCCTGTAAGATAACAGTGTGTCTTGTTTTGGTGCTGCTTTCCTTTCTTGCAAAACTTCACGTTCTACCCAAAAAAGGCCTAATAAACCTATTTGTTAAATTGTATGGAAGTGATATTATGTGACATTAACTCTCTTAAATCCTGTCGAAGGCCTTACATTTTTTTTTTTAATTTTACCAATCCTAGTTTTGCTTTCTGTATCCAAGAAAGCACAGCTACTTAACTTGCTCCTTTTCATATTTGAGCTCTTCTCTTTCTAGATCTCTTTTGCATTTTCTTCATTTATTGCTTTGCAACCATTCCATTTCTTTCTAATCTTTTTTCAAAATAGGGCTTAGGTTTAACCTCCTTTGGTAAAACTTACATAATGAACTCTAAGTGACTCTTTTTCCCAGTCTCCTTGGAATTATCTACTCCGATTTTACTCTACTAATTTGCTCTTATTTGTCTGACATATTAAAAGCATTCTGAAACCTTTTTTTTTTTAAAGTATGAGAATATGTTAGGGTTCTCTACTTAGAAAATGTGCTAATTGTTTCTTAGAGAGCAGCTTCCCTCTCAATTTTATCCTTAAGCCACATAGTTTAATGTTCTTTGGAGTAAGGGAAAGCACATTAAATTGCAGTGACTTCTAGATTTTTAGATTAAAATATGAATAGTGTTTGTGTTCACTAAAAGTTTATAAGGAACTAAGATGGAATTTCTTTCCAGCATGTTTAATTTCAAACTAAGAGTATAGCACAATTTGGGATGTAGTTATTTACTTAGCCATTCTAAACAATAGGTTTTGTAAGCTTGTTTCTTCCTATTTCCTCTTATTATTCATATTTTTTCCAGATTGATTGAAGTATATGGATTTAATTACTAAGCATATACTGAGAACATGCAGAACTACAGACTTTCCCTGACTTTTCTAATGAATGTAGTTTCTAACAACAACATTAACTGGATTATTTTATTATATTCTGACATTGAACATGGACCAGCTGAGGTCTGGCTAATTGGGAATGATAGCTCTCTTTCCTAAGTGCTTATTTGACTCTAGGAAATGTATTTAGTTATGTTATAGACTAAAACCATATAATTCAGTGTGAATGAATGTGGTTATATAAAGTTATTACTTCACATGATCCAAATAATAAACATAAATAAAATTTTTGAAAACTAAATTAATCAAAGTTATTTTTAATTACATTTACTGCCTTGAAGGTTGTCATTAAGATCTTTAAGTAGATCAGCAAATATTATTTGTGCTCTCTGGGTTAATTATTCATATAGAAGCAAGATCTTGCTAATTTGGTTTAAAGATGACAAGCATATTATTGTCTCATTTTGCTGGAAAATAAATCCTACTCTTGTGCTTACATGATAGAATTTTTTTTTGGGGGGCCACACCCGGTGATGCTCAGGGATTACTCCTGGCTATTTGCTCAGAAGTCGCTCCTGGCAGGCACGGGGGACCATATGGGGAACCGGGGGATCGAACTGCAGTCCGTCCTAGGTTAGCGCAGGCAAGGCAGGCACCTTACCTCCAGCGCCATCGCCTGGCCCCACATGATAGAACTTTTAAAAAACTTTATAACTTAAGTGGATGTTAAAATACAATTTATACTATTATGTAAAATCTTTTCAATTATGTAGAATCATAGAACGCATTCAGCATTTGCCTCGTCCTCTAAGAATTAACTATCTTATGTGAATTATGGTGTTCTTATTTCTGTCAGTGCAGAATCTATGTTTTCTGTTTTATATTTGTTAAAAAATGAATTGAGGATTGTGGTCAGATAATTACAATTTTTCAGTTTTACATTTTCTAATTTGGTCACAGAATAATTTTATGACCAATCTCATGGCTGTGAGGAACATAGTATATATTTTGACCTTCAGAGTATATTCTGTATCAAGGAACTGAAGAATGAGAGATATATTGATGTTTTAGGGAGTATAATGGTCATCAAAATGTACACCAGAGAACCTTGTGTTACTTTAGAAGTAATTCATAATTTTCAGCCTGGGAAAGTTAGGCAGTGGTTGAGTTTGGTCTACCTTTATACTTGGGCAGTTTAGATGGGAATATGGACTTCAATTGTTAAATGTTGATACCACTCCATAACTTGTTTTGTAGATAAGAAACTACCCAGACAAATAGCCCTTTTCGATAAAAGGCGGACAAAAATATTTTGCTGATATTTGAATTTTAGCCCAATACTATGAAACTTTAGATATTTTCTTTCACTTCAATTATCATTTATATAAAGAGCTAAAGACTTTTCAAAATATTTCCTCATAAAATAACCAATTCTTGATGGGCAAAGGGGGGGAAATTCCAAATTCCACTATGGGGTTCACAAAAATGAACTAATGAAGTGAATTTTGTTTTGTTTTGTTTTGGGCCAAACCCGGCGGTGCTCAGGGGTTACTCCTGGCTGTTTGCTCAGAAATAGCTCCTGACAGGCTCGGGGGACCATATGGGACACCGGGATTCAAACCAACGACCTTAGGTCCTGGAACGGCTGCTTGCAAGGCAAACACCACTGTGCTATCTCTCCAGGCCCCTGAAGTGAATTTTTAAAAAGAAGCTTGTCAGGGATTTTTGTTTGTTTTGCTTGTTTGTTTGTTTGTTTTTGAGAGAGATAGCAGTGCCCAGGGTCTGCTCTTAATTCTGCACTCAAGGATCAATCTATTGGGACTTTGATAACCCAATGGGGAGCTGAATCAGGACTGGTCACATGTAAACCAAGCAGTCTACCCAATATAATGCCACTGGGGCCCAAAAAGCTTGCTAAATTAAAAACAGACAAATCATCAGGAGGGAGGACAAGATTCAGAAGTTATATTTAAATACTTGTTCTGGATACATATGATATTTTTTGTGTGTGTGGTTTTTGGGTCACATCAGCAGTGCTCAGGGGTTACTTCTGGCTCCATGCTCAGAAATTGCTCCTGGCAGGTACGGGGGACCATATGGGGCACCGGGATTTGAATCGATGACCTTTTGCATGAAAGGCAAACGCCTTACCTCCATGCTATCTCCCGGACCCCAATACATATGATTTTAAGGAAGCATTAAAATATGATTTTAGATATAGTTATATACTAAGCACTGTACTAGAAGCTAGGAATATTTTTTGTTTGTTTTTACCTCATGCCTGTCCGAATTCAGGTTACACCTGGCTCTGAGCTAATTAATCACTCCTGGTAGGCTTGTGGGACCATATGGGATGCTGGAAATCAAATCCAAGTCTATCCTGGGTTGGCATCATGCAAGGCAATTGCCCTACTGCTGTGTTATCAATCTGGTCCCTAATCTAGGAATTTTGAAACAAAGCAAAATATAAGATAACTGGAGAGGGTGTATTGATTTTAGAGAGTGATTGAGTGATGAAGATATTTTCATATATAAATGACTTAGAATTGGTCTTTCAACTGAAAGTCTTCAAGGAAGAATATGTTGTTGTACAAGGGAAAATGTGAAAAAATTAAACAGTAAACTAGAGACACAAAGATGGATTGGGTGGTTCATGATGAAGTTACTTAGTGAAGTATGGAAGCCTGAGATTGGGGGCAAAATATGGTAAAAGCACATGGCTATTTCTGGATATTTGTAGTTGGATTCCAGACAGAAAATAGTTTAGAATTTAGGCAAGAGAGTAGATCTGGAAATATTTACTGACTCACAAATGCATCTACCTATCTGTATAGCTAGCGGTCTAGTCATCATTATTTGCTATTAAATGTACCTAACGTATTGCACTAGTGACAATGTTCAGGAATTAATTAGAGCACTGTTCTTTAATTGGAGTTATATCCTGAAAAATATCCCCAGGATATACCAGGGGGATCATACTGGGCAAGGGGGCTTAGCACAAGACTAAGAACTAAATGAGAGACAGGATCACAAAGAGGAGTGAAGATAGGAAGGGAGCTATGGTTGGGAAAAGGTTGAGAAACACTGGAATAAAAGACTAAAATAATGTCAGTTATTGAGGACTTTTAGTAAAATGTAGAGTTGTCATAAATTAATATGAAAAACAATTAACATATTTCTCAATATCTATTACATGTAATTATGATGAAAAATTTTATAACTCTTAGGAATAAATTGTATTTAATTTAATAGAAAAATGCATTAAGAGAATATTTGTGAAAAGTGTATTGCATGGGAGAAAGCTATGAATACTGCCTAAATGACTTGTGGAATCTGTGCTGCGGATGAACTGATGTTCTTCGAAGTCACTGATTCAATACTAGTAAAACTATCCAAATAGTCTTTTTCAATATTCCAATTAAGTGTTTAGTTAACTGAAAATGAATATTCTTGTGTTTTCCAATGTGATTCTTGAATTCTTTATAGAAAGTACCTTTTGATATTGAAGCATTTGAGTTAAGTTGACTATACAAAAACAGGGTGTTGGTTGTTTCTGTCAGCAATGAAGATAATTACACATTTACTAATATAACTGAATAGTATGCTTATATTTATTGTTCACAGTATCATTGTTATTATTATCAGTGTTTAGTTATTACTAGAAATTATATAGACTTGTTTATTTGTTTTTTGTTTTTGTTTTTATTTTTATTTTTGCTTTTTTGGGCCACATCTAGTAATGCTCAAGGGTTACTTTTGGCTATGTACTCAGAAATCGCTTCTGGGTCAGGAACCATATGGGATGTTAGGGATCGAACCAAAGTTTGTCCTGGATAAGCCACGTGCAAGGCAAATGCCCTACAACTGCTGTGCTATTGTTACGACCCTGGACTTGTATGTCTGAAGACAAACTCATTTATCTACTTTTATATAAGATTTAATTCTTTAGGAATTTTTTTACATGTAAGTTATAGTTGAATGAAGTCAATATCCATTAAAGTGAAGAGTTAGGATCAGAAATTTCAAACTGACAAACAAGCCAAAAAGTCATAAAGCAGAACTAATGTGGAATGTTTGAGATAGCCATTGTGATTGTGAATTAGAAATAAATGGTTGAATGCATCATAAGGTGATCTAAGAGGAGTCAAGTTCAGAGAGTCTTTATTATTAGTGATTAATATTTTATTGGTGAGTGTCATTTCTATTGTTGCATATGTAAATACTGCATTAGTACCTGGCAGAATAAGTATAAACTATAAAAAATAAATAAATGCCTGTACAACTCTTTGTGTAGAATCTACAGAAATGCAGGTAAATTTTGTAAGGATGCCAGTACTCTGAGAAAAAAGAAGTACTTTCTGGGATTTCTGTTCTACTCATTTTTATTTCCTTCCTTCCTTCCTCACTTCCTTTCTTCCCTTTTTCCTACCTTCCTTATTCCCTTCCTTCCTTCTTCACCCTTCCTTCTTTCCTTCCTCCCTTTCTTCTTTCCTTCTTTCTTTCCATCCCTCCTTTCCACCTTCCTTCTCCTCTCCCTCTTTCCCTCTTTCCTTCCCTCTTCCCTTGCTTTTCATATATGCACTGTGGAGAAGGCCTTCTTGAGTATTTTTATAGTTTTCTCAAATTCTATGGATACTTTGATTTTACCGTATTTCCTTTTTCTTTTTTAAAATATTTTTCTGCTTAGTTACACACACACACACACACACAGACACACACACACACACACATTTAAATTCTCTACCATCAGCATCGCTCTACAAGCCGTCTTATTTTACACCTACATGATCATAATGAGCATCACTAGCTCCTCAAATCTAACTGAATTGGCAGTAAATGTTATGATTTCTTTGTTTATGCCAACTGCAATATTGATTGATTTCTGGGCTTGGAGATCAGGCACCTCAAGTTACATTACTAACCTCTTTCTTCTTAGAACTTGGTGTTGTTTTGAGGTCTTCTAATTCCCCCTGATATTTTAAACACAATTATGCAAAGCATGAAATAAGAGTAATTATACAGTGTTAATGATGTGGTTGGTGTTAGATCAGCACCATTGTAAATTATTTCTCATTTGTCATCAGTTTGTCTTTTGAGAAACCAGTTATTCTTCACTTGTTATTCTTCATTTCTCTTTTGTCCCTAGAAGGCAGAGAGAAGAGTAACTTGCTGACTCATAGCAAGTTTGAAAGCAAAAAATAATTAATAGGTTTAAAGCACTTAGAAAATATGATGGGTTATATACATAATAATTTTATAATCCCCAAGATTGTTATTTATGTTTGTTGGCTTATACTTGCAAACTCGAATTTCTCACACTCACTCTTGCAGTTCCTCTGATTCGTGAAGAAATTCTTTTCTTCTTGTAAAAAAGTGATATGTGAAGAACAAGTGTAATATTGAGAATGAGTTCACAATACAAAGTAATTATTCAGAAGCTAACATGACACGTCATGGTTGAATGGAATTAAAAGAACCTTATACATCATGTCATCCAAATTTTGACATGGAAACTTAAGTCCTAAAATATAAGGACATTAATCAAGTGACGGGTCACAAGAACTAGTTCCCAGGCTTATATTTAAATTCATCTTTAAGTGCAGCTGTCTTTAAGCTTGGAAGAAAGTCTCTAGAAACAACAAAAGAAAAGTCCCAAACTCCAGTACATAGTTAATCTCTTCTTTGCCATAAAATTCTGCCTTTTTATTGAAAATAGACTGTTGTAAAGTAGTTCTGTACTTTTGCCAAAAGTACTATTAGAGATAGTGGTTACTTGGTTGTGAGACTTTTGTGATACTTGACATCTTTTATTCATGTGTATTATAATGTGTAATGTCAATAGAGATTTTTTACGAAAGAAGCTTTCACAGAAATAGCAACATTATAGAAAAAGGATTATGATGAGGCCAAGATAACCTTGTTCTAATTTGGAGAGCCAAGAGAGTGTGTCCCAATATAACATTCTCTAGTTACTCTAGGACTGATGAAAAATATATTTAAAGATATTGTCAAAAATAATATTTACTTGCCAAAACCATATTATGGAATTTATGAGAAAATAACCTAAGCGCTGGATGTGTTCATATATTAAGGTATAATTTAAAAATCAATTTGGATAAATGTTTTACATTTCAACTAGTAATTATAGGTAATCTGCTATAATGTTCATTCATTGAAAATGTGTTAGTATTATACTGAGGGTTTTTCATGAATTTGTATATTTTTTTCTTATTTTAATTTTGGGTACTAGTTCTTTTTTTATAGAGAGGTTGATTAAGGTGTACTTCACACACATCACATAATTCATGATTTAGAATGTGCAGCTCATTAGTTTTACTGTATTCAGAGTTCTGCAATCATTACTACCCAATTTTTGAGAATTTTCATTACCTCCTAAAGAAACCCAGAACCTTTTTAGCAACAACCACTCCCAACCTATATGTTCTTATAATTCATTTTCTGCCTTCATGTATTTGCTAATATTGAATATTTTATATATAGAAATATACAGTAGCTCCTACCATGTGCATTTTGTGATTGGCCTCTACTATAAGCTTTCAAAGTTCATCTGTATGCTGCAATATTGCCACAAAACACTTTAAATTACGTTATATGAATATACCACATTTTGTTTATCCAATCATCACTTAATATTCATAGAGATGTCCTCACTTTGTTGTTATTGTGAAGAATTCTAGAATGAATATTGATAGGCAAGTTTTGTAGCTATTGTTGTTACCAATACCTTGTTTTTACCAATCTCTTGTTCATAATAATTAGACTTGAATTTTGGGGTTATCATTAATGTGTACTTATCATTTTGAGAAACTGTGACTTCAGTATTTTGCTATCTAGTTATCAGTAAAGAGTTGACGCATTTTCTAGTCAAGGAGTCAAGGCATTATCTCTCTCTCTCTCTCTCTCTCTCTCTCTCTCTCTCTCTTCTTTTCTTTTTGAGGTAGGGTTTTTCAGTGGTGTCTCTCCAGCACACTTTTCTCATCAGCTGAAATGATTCCTCTTTTAATATATGAAGATGTGAGACTATATCAAGTGACAAATGCAGCCAAGGGCTCCAGAATGGGAAGGAGCCTCTTTGCACTCCATTAACTTCTAAAGTGCTCATGTTTCTCTCATCATTACTATGTTGTATACCAACATCTGGAACATGTTAGATTCCAGACTAAACCCACATAGAACTAATATCTTCCTTGTAGCTTTCATCCACCTCCCCTATTACTGTGATTAATTCACAGTGCTCTAGCACTTCAGAAGTGTAACTTGTTATATATATATATATATATATATATATATATATATATATAAAACAAGTATATATTATAGAACTCTCCCTCTGTACCTCCAATGTTCTAGGTCATACTGTATATTGGAAAATACTAGTGTCATCACCAAAAAGATGACTTCATCTAGCCCTTTCCCTAATCTGACCAAGTCTAGGGCTTAGTTTTATTCCTTTTTGCCAGTTAGTTTCTTTATGTAGTATACTACTGGCAAAAAAGATAAAATCATGCCATTTGGGACAACAACGTGAGGAAATGACATTAAGTGAAATAGATGAAGAAAATAAACACATTGGTAGGATGATTTCATTCATCACCGGAATTGCAATCCTTTTTTCTTTAAATAAATTACAAATTTTTGTTTAGGGTTGTATCATGCTAAAGTAGCCGAGAATTTTCCAATTAAACTGGAGAGATAGCTCAGAAGGTAAATTACAGGCTGAGCTTGTTAAATGTCCTAAATTTGATCCTTGACCCTGGGTATTCCACTCAAGCATTCCCATGTGTTGGTCCTGGTGGGCTCCAAGAATTCAGCAGAACTCTACTAGTGAGCTGAGCATCACAGGTGTCCCTCTGCACCCTTGTGCATCCCAAACTTTGCTGTGTGTGACCCTTGTAAAAAAAATAATAAAACAGTTGCTTTTTATTTCCTTGGGAAACTTTTTCAAACTATCTTACTAGAGTTCTTAAATTATAAAATTGCAAGTATAGTAGTAATTCACCCATTGTCAATGGCCAGGTAGGGTGTAAAGAACTTCATGGTACTGGATCTGTGTATTAGTTTGTTGTAGAGTCAGAACTGAAATTTGGATCACTACTAAACACTGAATATGCTGTCTTGCTCAGTGCTAACTCTTGATAAAGCCACCGTTACATGCATGCCATCAAAATTAGGCTAAAGCATATATGTGTGTATCTGCATCAAAGATGTCATAGGCAGCAAGAGATTTTTTTTTCTCAACTGAAAAAGTTTTTATCTTTTCCTCTTAGCTTTTCAAAAAGTACAAAGAACAACAACAAAAACTTAGAGGTATTGATTGATTCTTTTTTTGAAGTAAAATATTATGTCACCAAATATGCCAGTTTGTGTAGGTGGTTCAAAACTCCTAAATTGAGATAAATTGCTGGAAAATTGTGTAATAAATTCATCGTATATTCAAAAAGAAAGAAAAGCCTGACAAATGTTTGGAAAGAGACAAACATTTTGACAAACATTTTTGGATTGATTATTGGGTAATTTTTTGTAAGCCTTTCTTTCACTCCTAAGCAAAATTGGGAGTATGAACGGAGTCATTCGTTGTCTCATTAATTTTTTTATTTTTTTTCAATTTTCTGTGGTAGAATTATATATAATTAAATTATTTTAAGAGGGACAGGAGCTATATCCCTCTACATCAATGCATTGTTATAATGACCCACCTCTGCCAAAAATTCCTTCCATAATATTGAAGTGAATTAAATGGGGCTAAAATCTGTTTCTAAAGATTCTGAGCATGATTCTTAAATGTCCATGTTGGGACAGAATATTCCAAGTATCATATTTAGTCAGAAATATGGAGGATATCTGCTAACATGATTTACATATCTCATTCCTGTGAAGTCTGGTAAGAGAAATTGGCTTGGAGTGTTGCATCCAGGCAAATCGACTTTATTTCCCCACCACACCGAGTGAAACTTATTTTGGGCTACATATGTTCAGAAAATTGGGCTCATGAGCTCACTCTTTAAACATCTTCTAGAGAAATAAAAAATAACAAAAACTTGAAAACATTATTTGAAGGCATTATTTAAAAACATGAGGCAGAGTTTCCCTGGTTATTTCACAATTCTCCTTTTTATGAGAACAGATGCCAACAATCTATTGTTTCCTTGGTCAGTTAGTGAACTATTGTGGTTTTGAATATCTTGACAACATGACATTAACTAGACCTTCCTTCTAGGCTGCAAATGTTTATAGAATTAAAAAGAGAATGACCATCTCTTAAAAGTTTTAATACAATAGAGACATGATTTAAGTTTTTGTTGTTGTTGTTTTGTTTTGTTTTCATGTTGGTTAGGTGGTTGGAGGACCTCTTTGAAAAGGCAGTTTAGGGCATGGCAATTTCTCTGGAGTCTTCTTACTCAATTATTTAGGAAATATTTCTTAAAAGCCATTGTATGCCAGGAAAGGATTTTTTTTTTTGTGCCAGGGTATATAAATAATAATTGAGTGTACTCCCTGTTCACGAGCAGCTGAGAATTCGATATCAAGACCAGGCACATTAACAAGAACTTTGGATAAAGGGGGAGTGTTCCTAATTTGTATGTGGTTTTCATCTAAATTCTGGGGCAAAGGGATTTCCAAGAACAGGCGTCAGTAAATTTAAAATTAAAAAATCATCAGGGAGGGTGAGAGGGAAACTTGTTGACACTGGTGATGGGAAATGCACACTGGTGAAGGTTGTTAGACATTGTATGACTGTAATTCAATCATGAACCACTTTATCTATGGAAAAAAACTGTATTATGAACAACCTTGTATCCATGGTGTTTAAATTAATAATAAAAATAAGGGCATAAAATGGCATTACCCTTTGTAAATGCAACAAGGGACTAGGTGTGGCTCCAGTACCGACTATGGTGAAAATAGTGGGAAGATCCTAATCTGGCCAAGTCAGTCTAGCACATTATCCAGAAATGACTTGTCCCCATTGCCAGGGGCTTGACTGTTTATACTGAAACTCCCAAGTCATTGGAAAATTTGGAAATTAGAGTAAGTCATTTCATCAAGGTTTAGTGGTCTCCATGTTATCTCTCATATGGGCGTATGCATCTAAGATCATCATAATTATCCATACAAAGTCCTTTCATCCAATAGGTCAACCATTTTTTCTTTTCCATAATCTTGTTTTATCCAATCTCTCTTTTTTAACTAAATATGTCTCTTGCACTTGAGTAATCCTCTCAATTGGAAGGATAAGAAGAAATGATACCACACATATAACAATCTCATGACACATTAATTATGATCATTTGTTGTCTATTTTACTTTTCATTTTTTGTTGCCATTTATTTAAACAAAGATTATCTATATCTTGTTCATTAAATCTTTGTTGAAAGTCTAGTGTTTCTACTGGATTCTCAGAATAAATATAATAGTCAATAACATAGTAAAAAGATACTTGACCCCATGGAGCCTACTTTTAAGAAGAGGAAAAAGATGATAAAAATGACATTTGCTCAGTTAATTATGTAACACATTAAGACATAATATACTCAATGGGGATAGGAAGGAAGGAAGGAAGGAAGGAAGGAAGGAAGGAAGGAAGGAAGGAAGGAAGGAAGGAAGGAAGGAAGGAAGGAAGGAAGGAAGGAAGGAAAAGCTCAGGTAGTGATGAGAAGTATATTGAAATAAAGAGAAGAGTATTGTCCTTTTCTAATAGTAATGAAATTTTCTAAGAAATTAATAAGGCAATTGCTTCCTCCTCTCATTTTTATGGGCAGCCCCTGTTGGTGAGAGAGAATTGGACGAGATGTTATCCTGTCAGTTACCTACCTCCTTTCTCTCCACTCCCTGTAAACTAGCTGCTTAAACCGCCTACTCAACTCCACCTATGTTTGCTTACTGTAATGTAACTCTGAGTGTTTCCTAAACACTTTTCATTTTAATCAAGTTGTTTTCAAGGCTAGTGAAAGAAAATTTCCTTGAGGCATTTGTGGTTGTTATTCAACAGGAACCTGGAGCTGCCGCGGAGTGAATGAATAAATCTGGTTGAGTCAGTCTAGTGGAACAGTCCTAAATGTGATCATTTGGCAGAGGGAGTAATAATATGAAGTGGAAGTAAGTGCTCAGGCTCTTACTTTATTCTTTTTTTTAGTAACTTTTTATTTTATTTATTTATTTATTTATTTGGTTGATTTTTGGGTCACACCCGGCAGCACTCAGGGGTTTACTCCTGGCTCTATGCTCAGAAATCACTACTGGCAGGCTCCAGTGACCATATGGCATGCCGGGATTTGAACCACCCTCCTTCTGCATCTAAGGCAAAAGCCTTACCACTGTGGTACCTCTCTGGCCCAGGCTCTTACTTTAGAGGCAACTTTCTGCTCTTCTATAAATGTGTGTTTGAAAATTAAGTTTTCACTAAATATTCCAGACGTAATTAAATCTTGATATACAAAGACTTTTGTTTCAGAATTTAATTGATATTAAATCCACATGGTGCATATTGAGTAGTGTTTTGC
The DNA here is from genome assembly GCA_004027635.1 of Crocidura indochinensis. NCBI lineage: Eukaryota > Metazoa > Chordata > Mammalia > Eulipotyphla > Soricidae > Crocidura > Crocidura indochinensis. The sequence goes on along the minus strand of PVKC010006789.1, from coordinate 9,744 downwards.
TAATTAGTTGTAGTTCATTGGAATATAACTTATCTCCCTTAACTTTGTGACCTACATGGATAAATATGGAAACTATTATCCTGAGTGAATTAGTCAAAGGGAGAGAGATAGATACAGAATAGTCTCACTCATCTGTAGGATTTGAGAAAAATAAAAGGCATTATTGTAATAATACCGAGGGACAATAGAGATGAGGGCCAGAGGACCAGCCCATGGTATGAAGTTTACTAGGGGAGGGAGAGAGAGAGAGAGAGAGAGAGAGAGAGAGAGAGAGAGAGAGAGAGAGAGAGAGACCACTCCTTTGTTATAACTGAAACTAAACTACAAACATGTTTGTAATCATGGTGCTTAAATTAAGATATTATAAATAAATAATAATAAATAAACCACAAAAATAAATAAAAAGTAAAATGTAACAATAACTAGAACTGTAAAAGTAAATAAATAAATAAATAAATAAATAAATAAATTTTAGGGGAAGAAAGATTTTAACCATACCCAGTGGTGCTAAGGAATCACTTTGGGCAATATTGCCAAGACTGTATGCGATTCTGGGTTTCAAAATTTTTCTCATTTTAATTTTTTTGTGTGGTTTTGTTTTGGGTCACACCTGACAGTGCTCAGCGGTTACTTCTGGCTCTGCACTCAGAAATCTTTCCTGACAAGCTCGGAGGACCATATGGGATACTGAAAACCAAACTTGGGTCTGTCCAGGGTTCAATCATGCACCGGCCCCTACTTTTCGGCCCCAAATTTTTGAATGAGGCGCTTTTAGATTCTATGTGAATTAACATTCATTAGTGAGTGCTGTATATATACATAACATACATACACATAACGTTTATATATATATATATAAACTTGCATTTTTGTTCCATGGTTTTCTTGAGATTTTACTTGGTGCTCATTCTAGCAGTCAAATTTAAGGATAAATAATGATAATACGAGGCAGAAAGATCAAAAAATATGTTTGATGTCCTGTGTGTTGAATTCAGTTATTTGTATTAGTAGGCAGATTGGAACATGATTTTTATAAATATGTACAATTTATGATCACTAATGAGTGAATCACATTTCTGGGAAATTAGTGTTTTCCCTTAAGTTCTCTCTCATCCCTCTGTCTTTAAAGTATACGAACATCTGCTTAACACTGTGTGCCAAAGATTATGGTTAATAACATAGATTGTATAAGCACCTTTTTCTGATTAATAGAAACAGAAAAATATTGGAAGTAAAATGATTCATCATATTTTATAACAAGTGCTAAGAGGACAAGACAAAAAAAATTGATTCTTTTTTCTTTTTTCATCAGGAATAATAAAGACTCATCACATATGTTAACAGGATTGTGCTATCTTATTTTTTCCTTTATTGGTTGCCTGCATAACATGTGATATTTAGAGAGGTGGATATGGGACATGAATCAATCTGTCCTATATTGTATAACAAGATTTTGCTGTGACCTCAAGTAATGTATCTAAGAATAGAATCTAAACATTCATGTTTCTTTTAAACAACAAATATATATATAATTATACAGATATCAATGTACTTATATAAATATGCAAAATATATTTAGATAGATAGATAGATAGATAGATAGATAGATAGATAGATAGATAGATAGATAGATACGTATATCTGTATATACTTGATTTTTGGGGAGGTGGGTCACACCCGGTGATGCTCAGGGACTACTCCTGGCTATGGACTCAGATATCGCTCCTGGCTTGGAGGACCATTTGGGACACCAGGAGATCAAACAGTGTCCATCTAGGTTAGCGCAAGCAAGGCAAACACTCTACAGCTTGCGCCATTGTTCTGGCCCCTGTATATAATTGATTTTTGTGTGTTTGTTTGTGGCATATTCAGCAGTGATCAGGAGTTATTGTATAAGATGCTGGGGATTGAATCTGGGTTGCCTGCACATAGAACAACTACCCTATCTGTTGTACCATGCCCTCGCCATAACTTTTTCCATTTATGACTTGTTTTAAACTTTTTCCTTTTGGCCATTTGAGTAGATCCTGCCATTTATTCACTCATTCAGCAAAACTTTATTGAAAGCTCCAAACTTGGTTGCTACTCCAGGTGCTGGAAACGTAAACATAAGCCCAGTTTAGTTTCCCAGTTGTGGACAGAAAAGTTTGTCATTAGCTACCCTTGTTGTGTGCTTATGTCAGGACATCTGGCAACCTTCTATTTCTGATCATGACTTGGAGCTTTAAAGGAGAAACTTTTCTACACAAATTGTCTGTTTTCAGTAAACCATTTGCTGTTGTTTACAGTTTTGTGCTGTTTTTGAAGAACTAGTCCCTTCAAAGAATCTGTTAAAATATAAATAGAAGGGGCTGGAGTAATAGCACAGCCTATAAGGTATCTGCCTTGCATGTGGCTAACCTGTATTCCATTTTCAGTATCCCATATAGTCCCCCCAAAACTGCCAGGAATGACTCCTGAGCACAGAACCAGGAGTAATCCCTGAGCACTGTTTTGTGTATGGCCCCCAAACAAAACAAAAAAGTAAATAGTAGTACAAAGAGTGAGATATATGTATGCATGTATATATGTTGCAATCTAAGGTATTATATATAACATATATATAATATATAATATAAAGATATATATATCATATATATGATGTTGCAATCTAAGGTATTATATATAACATATATATTATATATAATAATATATATAATATAAAGATATATGATATATCATACATATGATATATCAAATATATCTTATATATATGATATATCATATATATGATGTTGCAATCTAAGGTATTATATATATTATATATAATAATATATGTAATACCTTAGATTGCAACATCATAGCATGTTAGACTGGAACATAAAATATTCTACTGATAAATTTAGCAGTGGTATAAACATGCCATGAAAAGGACAACAAAAACAAAAGCAAAACAGAATTGGTGGGGCATAAGGAAGAGAAAAATATATTCTGATTTGAAGAATATGGGGAGAAGTCTAAGCTTTTATTAGGTACTGTTCACCTTTCATTGTCCTTATCAATATTTCGGTAAAGTTCCCTTTCTCCTTGGCCTGCACTGTTACACCACTAAGAAAACTTGCATAGCCATCTGCTACCATTAAGCCTGATTCAGTCTAAAGCCCATATTTCTTCAGTCTTTTCCTATTTCTGCCAAACCCCTTACCCTTAGTGTGCATGCCTTGCTGGTCTCCCTCCTGACACCCTGGGGAGTCTCACTTCATCCCCTCTAGTTAACTATTTTATGAATCTCACCCTTGACCTCCATTAGGCAAGTAGAAGACCCTTTAATCATACTAATCCTGCTTAACCTCCGAGTTAAGAAGCATGACTCATAACCCTTTACTTCCTAAAATCCTTCCCACTCTTCAGGACATCTCTTTTTGTATGTTTTCTTTTGTTTGAATACCAAAGCTTTATTTTTTTCACCTCTTCAATAGCAAAATTTTTGGAAGGCATGGGACCATGCTCCTTTTTTAGTTCCTACAATGCCAAATCGGGAAGCACATAATAATGGCTTATAAAAACATGCAGATTTATTTTGAGAGGGATTACATTGGGCTTCCCACCATGACATTGTGTTTGTGGAATGCAGAGGGATGTAGATTGCTAACTTTTGGGGGGGAAGGTGGGTGAGTTAATACTTAGAAAGTAATAGCAGAGCTTGAATTTTCATTTCATTTTGGTTAATAATGATTTTCTGCTCATCCAGTTCCTATCATCCCTGGAAAAACCTTGAGACTGCTTCATTTCAGGCACAGGAAGTTTTTTCTAAGTCTGAGAGCTCAGGTTTCCAGAATTTCAAACGATTCACTTGGACTTTCTCTTGCAGAAGTCTAGCCACTTCCTGTGTGTGTGACTAAAGAGCATTGGTTCTTTCATAACCCAGGCTGAATTCTGCTTTTTGCATGATGGTTCTCAATCCTGCTTCTTCTAGTTTAGGGGATCCAGCTGCCTGGAAAGATATACCAATATGCATGAGGTCTATAGACCAGTTTTATTGTTACCCCTGCTAACTCAAGATTTCTCTACTGCAACACACGCTTACCTTTTAGAAGAAGGCTTATTAATTGATTTATATATTGGACTATTCCAATTTACAAATGTATAGCAGCTGAATGAGATCATCCGGCAATTGTTCTTTTCCTTCTGCATTATATAAAGAACTATCAGTTTTAAACTAGCAACATGAGAAACATCAGGCTTAGCTCCAAGCCCTTTCTATTTATTCTTACTCGTCTTTTCAAAGAAGGAAGACAATTAAAACATAATGTGAGAGAATTGAGGAGGGGGATCTTGGTAAGGGTTTCTAAAGAAAAAGAATTTTCCTCTAGGGATAAAATAGTATAGTGTGGATAAGCTATATAATATAGCAGATGGAACACGAAAGAGATGGGAAAAAATGAAATGAAGATATTCACTGTAGTTTGGTGGTAACACCTAACTGTGTTGCACTAATGAGCTTTTATTTTGTTTTCTAAGCCACTGGGGAACCAATAAAGTATCTCAAGTTTAAGTATTTCATGAACTTTTCTGTATTTTCAGAGAAGAAACCAAAGCTATTATTTCTATAATATGAACATTGAATTTGAGTAGGTACAGTTCTCTAAGGAAAAGAATTAAGATGCTGTTTGTGTAATGCAATCAATACAATGAAAATCCAATATTCAAAAATATAGTAGTGACAATAATGCCTTTTTATTTATTCATTTGTTCTTGTTTATTGCATCAAAATTACCTGTTAAAAGCAGATGTTGATTACAGATAAGTTTGGATAATGCCTGCAATTCTGAACGGCGTGCTCATTTCTAGAAAATTCTACTGTTTTTTACATAATAATCAGTGTCTTGGGTACCAAGTCCAGAAGAGAACTGCTATATGACTCCTGGAAAAATATGAGGTCTTGTTATAGATTGTGATGAAAATTTGGTTCCAGTTCATTAGAATATAGATGACTCTATCCCAAATGTTGGGATTTGTCCTTTCCCATTTTTGATACTTTTCTGTTGGTTTTACTACAGTTTTACAGGCCTCCTACAACTCTATTCCTTGAGGTTAAGTTCTTTAGATATAGATCACTTGTTTCTTCTATCTTTTCAGTAAGAATTCTGATGACATATGCTATGGTTAACTTAAAAACTACATTTCTGTCTGAATAAATCAGTATAGAAAGAGGACAGGGATGTTCTTTAGCCTGCCTTACGATTGCCCATTCCCAGAAGTGATAGTTCAACCCTGAAGAACTTGGATTGATGTAGCAGTGGGTAAGTTTTCATTGCTCAGCTGATGTCAGGATGCTAAATTTCTGAAGCAATGAAATTATGATTCCAAGTGGTATTTGAATGTATCCCAGAAGGTACCAAATGTTCTTGATTTTTTTTTTTATAAACTTTCTCAGATATGTCATCTGAAAGATAAATTAAACCATACATTTATCTTTCATAACTTTCATCAAAATCATCTCTAGTTTCTAAGAAGCCAATTGGTATTTATAGTCAAAAATTTTAAAAGAGTTCTTTTGATTAAATAGATATGCTAAACCAGGGGCCAGAGTGATAGCATGGTGGTAGGACATTTGCCTTGCACACAGCCGATCCAGGACAGACCTGGTTCGATCCCTGGCTTCCCATATGGTCCCCCCTAGCCAGGAGTGATTTCTGAGTGTGTAGCCAGGAGTAACACCTGAGCATCACCAGGTGTGACCCAAAAATCAAGTTAAAAGAAAAAGAAGAAATGTCAAGCCAGTTAAAAGCTTTTGTGTTATAAAAAGGTGGTGACTATTTGGTAAAATGGTTCATATAACATGAAAGAAAAATAATATAGATTTATTTTATTTTTCAAGACCCACAGTCTTTTCCGAAGGGGTGTTTCCTCCTGTTGAGCTATGAACAACTTGTGACCTCAGATTACATTGAATTCCATCAATCTCTGTTCCTGTTATCTGTGGATATTTGTGAGCCAATCGTTCCCCCTCCATCGACCATAAGAAAAAAAATCCCTAAATCCTAACTTGAAAAAGTTGGTAACATGAGAAGGATTGTAATGTAAATAGTTCCTTGTAAAGGAACAATAATAATGATAATAATAATAAATTGTCGATGTAATCACCAGTTGATGTGGAATGTCTAGTCTATTCAAAATTGTGATCTTAAACTAGATTTTAGATTTGTATTTCCTTTTCAAAGAAGATAATCAATGTTGACTCTAAGTTGAGTTAAATGTAGACTTTGAGCTTGTGTTTCCTAAAACTAGAAGGATTTGATTCTTTTTTTTTTTTTCACATTGGACCAGATAGGTACCAGTTGACACCTGACATCCTTCCTTGCTTATAGAAGAATGACAAGTGTCTGCTTGACATTGCAACGCAATGCTCTTTGTATCTATATGACGTTTGTCATGGAGCAAGTCACCTCTGTAACTGTGTTTATGTCTACGTTAAAAAACAAAACAAACTTAAGACCAGAGCAATAGCACAGTGGGTAGGACATTTTCCTTGCACACAACTGACCTGGGTCTTATCCCCAGTATCCCATATGGTCCCCCTGAACCTCCCAAAAGGGATTTCTGAGCTCTTAGACAGAGGTAACCCTTAGTGTCACTGAGTGTGGACTCCAAACAAAAATAAATAAACTGTTAATTATGATTTGTTTTTTGCTTCCATTCTGGATTGTTCAGATATTGATAGTGCTAGTTAGGGACATCTAAAAAAATGTCAAATTGTAAAGCCTCCAAAGTTTTATATTTCTTTCAGCTTTAGCTTCTTTTCAAAGTTTTGTTGCCTTGCTCTGTCTTCATGTATAATGTACTTTAATTACTAAGGGCTGAGCAGAGCTTACTTTAGAACTTGAAGGGATTTTTCTCCTCTTTTGTTGAAGTTGATAGAGGATTTTCACATTGTTGATGCTTTTTCTCTTTGGTCATTTGTTATTTTACTGGTGGGGGGCCAAAACCTATCTGCCTTATTTTTATAAAGTCACTAAAATATAGTTGAATACCACGAAATTTCCCAAACAATGTGCAATTTTTATTCATCAGAGTGAATAATGTTTATACTACCCTAGTTTTTATCTGACATATAATGGATCTTAAGTTTATCATTATTATATTATCATAACTTTTAAAAAAAGATTATGCATTTTTTAACATGACCTGACCATTTCTATTGATTATATAATAACTCCTGTTGATATCTCTTATAATAGGATTAATGATAAAATATTAAATACTATTTATGATATTATCTTGAACATTTGGTTTTCATTACTTATATATTTATTTTTGGTTTGGGGAACACACCAGTGGTGCTTAGAGTTTTCCCAAGTTCAGTGCTCATAGGTTGGCCCTCACATATCTTAGAAAATCATGCAGTACTGAGGATAGTACAAACAACCTCCTATGTCAGCAAATATATTCAGCCCATTGAGCTATTTGTTTAATCTAGAATATTTAACTATACTAGTTGTAAAGCAAAAACTATTGACAAATAATTAATTTACTACGGGAAGACGTTGTTACCTTTCCTCTTTGAATATCCCAATAATTTCAAGTTTTATTTACAAGAGGGATATGTTACTAAACAATTTCATTCCTGTTAGATTATTTTTCTAATATTGGGAATCTAATAGTATTTTGATTTTGGGGCCATACCTGGCAGGGCTTATTTCTCTCTTGGTATTGATGGATCACTCCTGGTGATTCTGGTGATCAGTCCTAGTGGGGTGTAGGATCCCATATGGTGTGCTGGTGGATCGAACCTGTGGCAGGCACATGCAGGGCAAGCACACTACCCCCTGTACTTTAATCTCTTGACTCCCTCTAATCCAATATTTGAAGAGTCTTCACACATCATTGACAGTTGTTTATAGTCGAGTTTGAAATACAGAATCACTGTGCATGTTTTGTTTTGAAGTTTGGTGTAGATTGTTTTTCATATGGCATAAACACAGTGGGCTGTGGCATATAATTTTGAGTCTATAGTATTTTTAGGACATGTGTTCCTAATAAGTGTCTGTAAGTACTTACCTTGTCATGTAAACAACAGGACTTTAATGAGGTGCTGAAAAACGCTCCTGCTTCAGCAGTTGAGATTATTTGCGGTCATGGATGTCAACAGAGTTCAATAAATGATAATGGGTTTGTGTTTGGACGATTGTCTTACAGAGAGAGCTTTTAATAGCTTTCCTTAGTCCTCGACTCCACATTTATTCAGGATTGACATGTGACAATTACATTCCAGGGTGCCTTTTGTGGTTTTATCATGTAGATGTTTGTATTTCGCTTTTGTGGATGGAAAGCGACATCACATCTGTTGTATGTTGAATCGAATCTCCATTTGTACTGGCAAAATGTTAGTGCTGTATGCCTCTATGCATGTGATTTTTTTTTTTGTTCAGTCATTTTAATCTTTGCTTTCTAGTGGTGGATTGCTCCTCTGTGCTATAGAATTACTAAGTGACACTTCTCTAACTTGAAATCATCTCCTTAGCATGTCATATAACACCCCTCATCCTTTCTTGAACTGCAATCTTGCTGGTGATGCAAAGTACATACTGTTCATATGAACGTTTTTCTTAATAAAATACATAGTTCAAATAGCTCATGCCCTGTTTTCATCAAAATCCCCTTGCTAGTTCACTGGTTTTATTATTAGGAGTCAGGGATTGCATTTTTCGTATATGTGTGTGTTTGTGTGTGTGCATGTGTCTCAGATTAATATATCCTATGAAAGGGAGACATTTGTTTATGCATTTTAAATAATAATTCCCAAAGTTAATGACTTTGGGTGTCAAAATAGGTGAAAATGGCTAAATAACACTTGATATTAAAGTCTAAATCTTTTAGCTTGGACCACTATTTTACCATGGAACCATTAATATTAAATTCCATAGCAGGAACTGAGTATTCTGACATCTAAAAATTCTTGATTTTTTTAAAATAAATTTATAATAATATGGAAAGGTACTATGTACCAAATATCTAATAGAACACTTACTGATACATAAATAAGAAACTATTGAATTGCTTTGACTTTAGCAGAAGGTAAGGGAAAGAATAAATGAATTCTCAGTTATATTAAAGTTTTTCTCTATAGATTAGGTACTTTTTTCCTAACACATTCTAACAATTGAAGTAATATTGTACTAAAACATTATTTTTCAGTTACATCTCCCTGAAAGCAACCTTGTTCACTGCTGCAATAAGCTGACTATGGAAAGTTCATTTTTCTCCTTTGTCACACAATATTTCTCTTGTACCATTTTACTCATTCCAGTTAATTTCTCCTCTTTGGTAATCCCAGTTTGGTCTTGTAATACAAATGTTTATATTTGTTTTATCTGATTCCTCTGTTTGCTGTCTCTATATACCACATATGGATGTAATCATTAGTGTTTGTTTTTCTCCATCTGGCTAATTTTCTTGAACATGATATCTTCTAACTCATTTATGTTGATATGAGTGGCAAAATTCAAAAAATATATAAGGATTATACAGCCTACCATTGTGCATATGTACCATATATTTATTTATAAGTTGAGAGGCATTTAGGTTTTCTTAGATCTTAATTATTATAAGTGATACAGTATGTAACAAGCATGGAAGGATAGAAATTCTGTCAAGCTAGTGTTTGTTATATATATTATACTGATTACATGTATTAGGTAAATACCCAGAACTGGAACAACTGGAATGATTGGATCATATAGGTTTTCTGATTTTAATTTTTGG
>PVKC010006788.1:0-30544 GCA_004027635.1 Crocidura indochinensis | reverse complement strand
CTAAATTGGGGTTAAAATCTCTTAGTAATACTGGGGAGGGAGGAGACTATCAGTAGGTAATTGGATCTGCCGCAAAGAGCACCCCCGGGGTGTGTGGTGCGTGTGGTTGTTCTGTTTCTCCTTTCAGGATAGTGCCGAGCCATGAAATGTCTTGTGTTAAGTGGGTCGCCAGGGTTTTAGCTATCCCAGAACAGTGACTTTTCTCTGACTGTGCACACAAGTTAAATAAATAGCAGAGACGAGGTTAAGATAACCTCGAACCCAGTTTGAGGATCTTCTTTCACCCTAGGGCTTTCTGGGCCCCCCTTTTTTCTTTCTTTTTCTGTCTTATTCCCCCACCTCCATTATTTTTGTTTTCTCCTTCTGGAAGCCAGGAGCAATGGGGGGAATTGAAGGGACAATCTTTTCAGATGAGTGAGGAATAGATCTTAAGAGAACTCCAGATTCTCATCACTAAGGCATATGCAAATCTGCATATGTGTAGTGTATCATCTGATTATTATGCTTAGTTAATTTATTTATTCGTTTGTTTTTGTTTTTTTTTGGGGTGCACTTTTTTATTTTGGGATACTTGGTAAATGTCACTGTTTAGCTCTTAGTATTAACTACTCTAAGGTTTTTTTTTTTTAGAGTTGTTGTTGCTGTGTGTGTGTGTGTGTGTGTGTGTGTGTGTGAGTGTGTGTGTGTTTAACCCCCAGATCACCAAAGGAATAGAATTCTTTTATAAATGTTGTAATTTCTCAGGCTCCCTTTTTTCTACACTTGATTGTAGCCAACAAGATGAGAACTTTTATTTTCTTAAGACTTCATTTGGAGTGACGTGTCTCGGTCACTCATGCTCTATGCAAAATCGAAGTGGGCTAATGTAATTTTGATGAGAATGGCTATATGGGAGAGAAGAGAAATCAATTGCCTTCTCTTAGTTTCTGAGAATTTCCTGCCCTGTCTTCTAGACTTAGAAGTTAGTCTTTACAGTAATAAGATAGATAAAATACCAAGAAATCTTATACTTCAAACTCTTCTCCCAAGTAATGGCTATTGACAGTGAAGTTGTGGAATCTGTCCAAGAAGAGAGAGGCTCGAGAAAGTAAAGGGCAGACAGGAAAACCTAAACCCTTTATGTAATGGAAAGGGGTTGGGGGTGGCGACTGCAGCATCCACTGAAAGACACAGATCAGGCAAGTGTTACCAACCCTGTCCTACATCTGCAAGGAATTTTCCTTAGTTTGAACATATGCTTTTAGAAATGCAAAGTACAACAGCAGTTCCTAGAATGAGAGGTCTTTTTCTTTACAGATGAACATGAAAACACAAAATGGATCATTCTTTGAGTTACAATATCCATAACATTTCATTGCCTCAGAAATGAGTCCATGTGTCGCTCGTATTCAATTCTGTGCTGGATATCCACAGATTAGTGCTTGAGGATATGTGTTAGAGGTTAAGTAGAATGAGGCTTAAATCTTGATTCTCTTCTTTAGGAGTTGTGAATTTGGATGGATTCCATGCTGCATTGTGTCTAGATTTCTGAATGAGTAAAAGGAAGAAAATATTATCTCCCTTAAGTTGAATAGTGAAAAATAAAAATTTGATAAGATTTAGCATGATTTTGCCAGAGTAAGGGTGAAAAGCTGTGGGTAACTCTTATTATTAGTGATGATGTTAGAGAGGTATTAATGTTATATCAGTATTATTCTGAAATTAAACCTTAAATCACCAGGAGGAGCTAACATATATTTTTTAATTAATATAAAGCTTATAACTTGGTTGTTTTCCTGTAGTACTGCTCAGTGAGCATTTACTATTTATTGCTCTCCAAAACCTTTATTTCTGACCACAAGAATTGTATTAAGTTATTAACTTTATCCAAAAAATAACGCATCTGATGAATATAAAGCTCCTAAGATAGTAACTGATAGGTAGTCTCCAGCCTTGAAATATAGAGAGGATGAGGTTATATCCATGCAATTTTCCAACCATTAACTCTTCTGTAACTTGTTTGCAAGAGCAAGTTGGGGCAAGGGAATGGGTAACTAACAGGCATGCTCCTTAATTCTCTATTTTATTTCTAGAAATTGGTTATCCTTTCAAAATGACAGGAAATAAATTGAATTACCTTTGCCCTTCTCAAAGACTGAATCTTAAGGAAAACAAATTGATTGTTTTAAATGCTGGCAGGAATTTAGAGCAGTTTCTATCACTTCCACCATTATTATTATGTTTTTGAAAGATAATTTGTTCATCTTTCTAAAACTTGATTCACCAGAAGTTTTGAACCAGTAGAAGTTCAGGTACACACATCTGGCTTATGAATCATTGTTTTTACATTTACTTTTCACCCAACACTCTTATTTATATGATTGTGAGCAGGTTGGTTGGCTGACATAAGAAATGGACAAGAAGAGGAAAAAAAGGTAGCTGGCCTAACGTTTACCAAAGAAAATGAAAACAGGGTTTTTTTAAAGCAATATTTTTATAGAGACTTTGTGAAAATTGGAATAAATTATCATGATTTGCCCAGGACAGAAGTAGTTAATATGATTTATCTTCTGCACAGAATATTGCTCTTGTCCACTAAGGAAAACTGAGCAAAATCATCAGGTAGATATAATGTGCTTTGAGACTATACCCTCTGAAACAAGTACATTGGAGTGCAGGGCAACAGTTAAAAACAGATAACACCGCCCTCCCTCCCCCCAAAAAAACCTGGTATGGTAAATGGGAACTTCTGGTGGAGGTTTGAGGTTTGTTGTGGGGAAAAGAAAGTACCATAAAATATGATTACATTTATAAGAGGAACAGGAATTCATGAAGAAAACATAGAGATAGGATTAGAAATGGAGGGTTCTATTGATAAAGAAGAATAAAGTGAGGTTCGTGTCATGAATGATATACTCTAGATCTGCGAAATGTAGGATTTAACAGTACATTTATTCATTTTTATGAATAAAATTTCATACTATGTTTGCCGCTCTTGGTTAGAGATGAGTGATAATTCATAGGAAATTAAATGCGTATTAACACTTGAGTTAAGTTTTGACTATGGGTCACCTTATTAGATGCTGATGGGGAAAAACCGCTCTATAGAAACTTACATCTTTTTAATTTTTCTTTATGTCTCTGAGATGATTATGATTTTTCGTTGCTGGGCTACATCTGGTAGTGCTCGGGGCTATTCCCAACTCTGCTCTCAGGGTCACTCCTAGAGGGCTTGCATGGGTTGCCATGGATTGAACTTGGACCAACTGCATGTAAGGCAAGCATCCTATCAGCTATATGATGTCTCCAGCTTTATATCTATGAGTATAAAAGAGCAAGTTGTTTAATAGCAATACAGTTAGGATTTTAAAAGCCAAACTTATTTTCTTTGTGAGTAATCAGGTCTAGTTGGAGGGGGGGGGAGAATTTGGGTGACCACAGTGACTTAACAGATTCCTGATTTCCGTACTCGTTATAGTTCTCATACCCCCCCCCATGTGAAATAAGAACAACTTTTCCAGAAAAGCTTTACTTTAAGAACTCTTATTTGTGCTTCCTGAAGTTGTTTTTGCTTCTCCCCAGATAGCTATCAGATTTAAGAAGTCTAAATTCTCTCAATAAACATTTTTAAAGAGGCAACACTTTGAATACAATGAAAAATGAGATTATAACATTTTCCATATTTAATAAATCTTTTATTGAAATAATTTTACTTTTCTTAAACAAACCAACAAACAAAACAATCATTTTATTTTATGGGTGTTAGCGTACTCCCCAAGGAACAGGAAGTCTGTCCAAATTAAAACTGAAAACCACAAGTGACTATTTTTAAATCTACTGCTTTCTTGTTGGTTTCTGCCACAGTGAATCCAATAACTTGAACTAGTAAATAAAACGTGTAGCATCTGTGTGGGAATTAGGTAAAAAGCAGTGATATTTCAAGATTTACTCAAAAAAGACAAGTTTTAAAAGGCTTCCAAGCCAAGGTGTTGGCCTGATGTCATTAAGATTTCCATTGTGTCATTCATTAGCAGTTGTGAAGGTAGTTTAAAATGTAAGAAGGAAAATTATTAAGATAGTGTGATGCACAAGAGTTGATTTCTTAAATGAAGGAGTATGATACTGAAGATAAGGTGATGAGTAAATCTTTATGACCTTAATTTTTATTTATTATTTATTAATATCTAATATTCATTAATATTTATTGAATGACAGATATTAAATGCCTGAAAGGATCAGTTGAGAATAGAAGATTCAATATTAGAGAAAGTACTTTGCATTTTTCTGAACAGATGATTTTGTGAGTGTACTTGGGGTGGCCTTATTATGTACACATGTCCTATTTGGTCAACATACGACAACATAGTCCAACATAGCACAATGGATGTCAGACATCTCTTGTCAGTCTTTGATTAGTTTATGAGTGGTGCTTATACTCCTGAGGGTCTTGCCCTGGGAGTGCTCAATGACCCTGGGCACCATAATTAGAGATGTGTGTCTGGTTGGATGAGAGCCTAAGACTAGTTTATGTGCTCTTCTTTTGAAATAGGAAGAGACATTAATTTTTCCCTTGAATTGAACAAATAGCAGATACTTGTGAAAACTTCTTAAATCCACAATATATTTGCCTAGGAGACTGACAGTTACCCTGGTCTCTGGAGAAAATCTACACTGTTTTATGATGGCACTTTCCCCATTAGTGATAATTTTTTTTTTTTTAGTTTTTGGGCCACACCCGGTGACACTCAGGGGTTACTCCTGGCTATTTGCTCAGAAGTCGCTCCTGGCAGGCACGGGGGACCATATGGGGAACCGGAGGATCAAACCGCGGTCCGTCCTAGGTTAGCACAGGCACCTTATCTCCAGCGCCACCGCCCGGCCCCCCATTAGTGATAATTTTTAAAAGACAAAACAAGGAAATTAATTTTTTGTTGTTGTTGGGGCCATAAAAATAGGTGCTGTGTAAAGAGCATAGATGTAACATGAACTGACAAATGCCAGGAAGTTTGCAGTCAGAGCTAAATGTCCTATTATCAGTTTTGAATTTGAACTTGGGTATTAGGTTAATGGGTATTCGGTATTAGGTTAATATTGGAAGGTTGATGCCATTTAAGGGTAGTTTAAATTTAATCTTGGATTATTCCCAAGTGGCATTATCTCTTTAGCTTTATTTGTCTTATTTTGCCAGAGGTTGTTTGTTCACTAGAGAATGGCGATTCCACAATGTCGGGTAATTTTTCTAGCTAATAATACCAAAATATATAACCTTGTGGTACCATGATAAGGTTAATATCAAGTCACACTTTATGGCTATCTTATGTATCTCTGATATTCAGAGGAGAACAGGGAAATAATTGCTTCAGAGATATATTATTAAGGTCAGAAAATGGTGAAAGGAAGGGAATAGGATAAGAAGGGAAAAGATAACCTTAGGATTCAGCTCAGGTTGGTGTGATGCCCTGGTGAGAAAGACTGCTGGTTGGACATGGTACTCACTGATATGAAAATCCTTCCACATTTTCTTAAGTTTCTCTGTGCCCTTGACTGAATGTGCTCCAGGACTTGCTATTTACTCAAAGCTTGTTAAAAAGGCTGATTCCCTTGAATTTGGATCTACATTCTAGTAACATCTTCAGATAATAATTTGCATGAACAGAGTAGAGAAACCTGCCAGAAGAAACTTAATAGTGTGACATACTTTACCGGTAATCTCCTTTATAAATATAAGCATCTTTTCACTTTTCTCTATTGGTTACCTTCTCTGAATGCCCTGCCTCTAGAATATTCTTTCTCTGATTTTTTGCTCCTCACTTGACTCATTTTCTCCTCACACTATCCTTGAGTTCCTGTTAGTATTCCTGTTGCCCCCACTTTATAATTGTTGCTGTTGTTCATTTTGCTGTTGGTCTTCTAGATACAGCTATTATAATTCACTGTCATTAAATTATTCAGTATGCTTGGGACTTTTTAAATGTAAGTAGATGTAAGTATTTACATCTCCCTATATGTTTTCCACATCTTTCTACCTTCTAAATTTTATGTCTGCACCTATGATGTAAAAATTAGTATATATGATTTATTTTCTATATGGTGTAAAAGTTAGAAGGCATAACATATATCATCATTTAAAAATAGCAAAACAGAGGCAGGGACTGGAGCTGTGGTACAGTCCTTTCATGTGTGAACCCTGAGTTTGATTCATGGTTCTTCCAATAAATAAATAAAACTTTAAAATGTACAGCATGATATAAAGAATGCTATAATGAGCATGGACCTATTAAAAAGCATTGTGGGATATCTTTCTGGTAATGTACTTTGTGCTGGAATACATAAGGTTTTCCTCCAAGTTGTTGTTATTTTCACATCAGGCCATCTGTGATCATTCTCTGTATGAAGGTGACCTCATAAGGACTTTCCTTAAATAAAGTCATTAAATGAAGTGCTTTCCCAAGGTCAGAAATCAAGGCTATCCCAGGACTTCAAATCCATCCTTGGTCTTGTTTTGTTTTGAGGTCACACCTGGTGATGTTTTCTGACTCAGTGCTTAGGGATCACTCCTGGTAGTGCTCAAATGATCATTAAATGCCAAGAATTGAACGCAGGTCTGCTGCTCACAAGATAAGGCACCATCTTACCCACTGCATCCCTAATCTTGGCTTTTCATCCCATGCTCCTCCTGGGAACTTGTTTCCCTGTGCCTACCACCTTCTAGAACTTTCCATTGGAGACGTTTTCCCCAGGACCCGAGAACTACAAACAGGGAGGCCAGAAGATATTGGAAACCTGTCCTAGTAGAGGAGGCTTTATTTTACTTTGATAAGCATGATCACGAGATAGGAAATAATCTTTCCAGAAGAGGTACTAAAGTAACAAAGTCAATTGTCAGAGGAGGAACATATCAAAAACAAGAATGAATACAATGAAGGGACCCAAAGATAAACTCTGACATGGTCCTGCGAGGTTCCAGGAAGCAAGAGATGGAGGGAAAGAGAAGGAAGCTTCATATAAGCATGATTATTCCCTGTGTGAACCCTTCAAGGAGCTTGAACCCTAGAATCATGTCCCTATGAGGCCCTTGAAGTGTATACTGTTAGGTAATATGAGTGCTTCTTTGAGCTAACTCTTCCATTTTCCCTTGTCTCCCCTCTGTCTTTCTTGCAGCATGACCCGCACCGCTTATGCAGTGGGAGCCCTGATTCTCCTCCTGGGGACCCTGCTGCCAGCTGCTGAGGGGAAAAGGAAAGGGTCCCAAGGGGCCATCCCCCCACCTGACAAGGCCAGGCACAATAACTCAGAGCAGACCCAGTCTCCTCCACAGCCAGGCTCCAGGAACCGGGGACGGGGCCAGAGCCGGGGGACAAGCATGCCTGGGGAAGAGGTGCTGGAGTCCAGCCAGGAGGCCCTGCATGTGACCGAGCGCAAGTACTTGAAGCGAGACTGGTGCAAAACGCAGCCCCTGAAGCAGACCATCCACGAGGAGGGCTGCAACAGTCGCACCATCATCAACCGCTTTTGCTACGGCCAGTGCAACTCCTTCTACATCCCCAGGCATATCCGCAAGGAAGAAGGCTCTTTCCAGTCGTGCTCCTTCTGCAAGCCCAAGAAATTCACCACCATGATGGTGACCCTCAACTGCCCGGAGCTGCAGCCACCCACCAAGAAGAAGAGGGTAACACGAGTCAAGCAGTGTCGTTGCATATCCATAGATTTGGATTAAGCGGGGTGCACACCCGTCCTGTCCTAAGGAAGCAGCCCCAGGAGGGTCCAAAGCCAGACCTAGAACAACCTGTTTCTGCCTTGGTTTAGACCTAGAAGCAAGAAGAACCACCAGCAGCCTCTCCACAGGAACTCACCTACTCTGTGGGCCCAGGGGCCTGTAGATATTTGCTGACACCAAAGGAAACAGTCTTTGGGAGAGGCCATTTCCCATTGTGCAAACATCCACTTCTACTGGGCTAGCCCCCAAGACCAAGCCACTCAGGGCATATTCAAAGGGGAGAGTAGGGCTAGCGCCTTCTGTGAGCCCTCCTGGAGACCAGAATCTCTCTTCAGAATGAATGTTACTAGTAGTGGCTGCTCAGAAACCAAGACACTTGTTTTAGTGCTGCATTATACTCAAAGTATTTCAGCCTGTGCTTCCCCTCTTCCTCCTTTCCACGGTTTATTTCTTTCTTCGGTTCTCAGTGACTATGTCAATCTAGCCCCGTTTCCGCCCAAGTTTCTGAATGGACTCATTTGATCTTAGATGTGCAACTCTTTGGGAGATCCTCTTAAGACTTTGGAAAATTGGGGCGGGTAAGAACAAAAGCCAAGCTGAAAGATTAAGGGAAAGGACAAGGTAAGGATCAGTTGGGTCCAGCCAAATTCAGTAGGGAGTCAAGTCAACCCTAAACAGAATGAAAGAGATGCTCTAGCAAAATTGTCATCTAGATATTTAACAAAACCAGAGAGAAGAGAGGGAAGATTGCGGAACAATCGTGACTGGCGCTGTTAGTGCTTTCTGTTGAAGCTATCTGTGATGGAACCCACACCTAAATATTGAAGGACGAAGAGAAAGTTCAACGAACTGAGTACATGCTTTGCATACAGGAGACCTGAATTTGATGCCCAGCCACTAACGGTCCCTGAGCACTGCTAGGAGTGACCTCAAGTACAGGGCTGGGAGTAATTCCGGAGCACTGCTAGTTGTGAACCACACCCACATATAAAACAAAACATAATATTATCACCACATTTGCAAAATCAAGTGAGTGAGCTAACCACACAGCTCCTTTTACTTCACCTCTCTGGGTGACTGATCGAGGGTGTTTCCGAACTCCCGACCCAGAGCTGAGAACAAATTGAAACCTCACAGGCCAGTATGTCCAAATATCTTTTTTTTGTTTTTTGTTTTTTTTTGTTTTGTTTTGTTTTTTTTGGGCCACACCCAGTGACGCTCAGGGGTTACTCCTGGCTATGGGCTCAGAAGTCGCCCCTGGCCTGGGGGACCATATGGGGCACGGGGGATCGAACCACGGTCCATCCAAGGCTAGCGCGGTAAGGCAGGCACCTTACCTTCAGCGCCACCGCCCGGCCCCAAATATCTTTGATTTTCACTTGAGTATAATGATCTCTTCTTCAGTATCTTATCCCTGTGCATTGATTCTGAGAATAATGACCCTGTATTATAATCTGCCGCTGCTGAAAAAAAGAACCAGTTCAAGAAGAGAGTTTAGGACCTACTCCATATAGGCACGAAGTATTTATGGGACCTGTTGTTGGGCGATTGAGCTGAACAGTAGAGAAGAGTAATGAAATAAAGGGGACTGCCTTGGCCAACGAGTAGTTGAATGTGTGGGAAACACACAGGGTATGATACTCCCCTTTCCCTTTGTATGCTGGAGGTGAGGGGTCTAATGGGAAATCTGCTTAAGAGAGCAGAACATTGAGTACAATAGTTGTTTTTATATCTGGCCAGTTTCATGCAACTTTATAGACACTGTCCCCTGATTAAACTTCAGCTATTCACGGTGTCTACTTGACCCAAGTTATTTAACAGTTAGATACTAGTGCAGGGCTGGCAATTTTGGGACATCACTCTCTTGTACTCTTCTGTAAATCCTCATTCCTCATCTCCAAGCACCATTCTTTTTGTCTCCTTATAGACTTTCATTTCAGTTTCCTATCAAGGACCCAGCATTGAAATAGTCCCTGCAACTGAAGAGACTGCTTTGATTTGACTTTTAAACTGCTCCACTACTCTCTCTAACAACTAAGCAAGAGCCATAGTTTAAGGGAGGACTTATTTTGAACCCCTAAAATATTGAGTCTAATTTAAAAGCCTTTAAACTCACTACTGATGATGCTGCATGGAACAAACGAGCAAAATACATCATCTGTGCATTTTGTTATGCTGTCTTCTCCTGCCCTAAATCTTTCTATCATCTACATCCTTCAACAATAAAAGCACAGAATGGATTTAATTAAGCACACAAATGCTAAGCCAGAATTTGGAGAGTGGGGAAGAAAGGGGAAGGAGCTGAAAATATAAAACCACACGAGAAGGGAAAAATGACATTCAGAACTAGCAGACACTAAATTTCTCTTGTTGTTTTAACTCTGCCACAAGCATGCGATTTTGTTAAAAGGAGATGACTTAAGTTGGCAGCAATAATCTTCCTTTAGTAGCTTGTACCACAGTCTTGCATGTAAGTCATATTTGGCTTCAGTAAAGAGAATTTCCTAAAAATTAACTTCACTGGGATAATCAGCAGCATAACTACCCTAAAAGCACCACACGAGCCAAAGAGGGAAATGTCTGCTTTTCTTACTGTGCTTTTATTAAGACTAGCAGGAGTCTGTGTGTCTTCCAACATTACCAGAAGTGCCATATCTTTCAACTCCCTATTGTATCAGAGTCCGCAGTAATGTAATAATGTTTTTTTCCTGACTCTAGTGGAATATTTTTGTGAAAAGATATTTGTGATCTCTATCTGTCCTATGAAAATAATGCCAAACACCAAATATGCATTTTATGATGTACACTTTGTGCTTGGCATTAAAAGAGAAAAATATATCCTTGTGAAGGCTGTAAGTTTTTTGTTTTGTTTTGTTTTGTTTTAGTTCTTCAAAGTTAAAAAATGTAATGTAAGCAAACAATCTAGAGGAAGGGCTAATTTCCACTGTGTGGAATGTGAATAGTTAAACAAAAAGTTATGGTTATTTAATGTAATTATTAATTCAAATCCTTTGGTCACTGTGATGTCAAACTTTTTTTTTCTTTCTCTTTTCTATGACTTCCTCTGAGTTGAGCAAAGAAGAGTGGGAAAGATGCATGTCTCTGGAGGATTTTATCAGGTCAGAGGGAAAATAATGAGATCTTGACACACTGGCCATTCATTTCGTCAAGACACGAGCTTTGTTTTAATTGAGTGATCCTTAATGGTCAACATTTCTGAGCAATATTAAGACATATTTAAAAGGTTATTTTGCAAGACTTATGTGTGCACACAAACAAGTAGCAGATAATAAAGAACAGTTCACAAATCCTTTTAAGGGGAAAAATCTAAGAAGTGGATATAAGAACATTTATAAATGACCAGTTCAGGCTTAAGAGTGATGGCCATTCCTTGAACTTATCACTCTCAAGGTATTTAATATCAATCACTTAGGGTATTATGTCTGCTTTAATCATTTTAAAACATCAGAGGATTATATAGACTTTGATTGAAGTACTTTGCCATGTAAGAGGATAAGAGGGGATTTGATAGTCTCATAAAAGCTAATTTGATGGAAAGCAAAGTTTTATAATCTGTAACTAGAATTTAATTTCACACACAGTAATGGTCTATATAATCTTTGCCAAAGAGTAACCAATAAACCAAACTTCTCTGTTGATGCTTGTGTGTTTTTTTTAACTGGTTTGTGTTCATGGGGTAATGGTAGGGTGGAACAGGGAGGCATTCATCCAGGGAGGAAGAGAAGAAAAGCTAATTAGGTCTCTTCTGATCCAAAGGGGATTAATTCATTCCTCAATAGAGATCTTCCAGATCCTGCTTCTAGAATCTAGGCCAACAATGCCTCAGGTTATCACAGGTAGAGACAAGGGTGAGCTCAAGATAGTTGCAATGAAAAGTCCAGTCTCTAACTCAGAGCGCAAAGCCAGAAAGGGTTACAATGAGCATGCCAGAAATAGAAAAGATGAAATTTCTTTAGAATCTTTAGAAGTATTGGGGATCGGGGAAGGTGGAGGGAGTGAGAATGGGAGAAAGATCTGGGACTGGTAATTGTGAACTCTTAATAAATGGAAATATGAAAAAACATATAAGGGTGTGAGATAAAGTAACCTGTTGTCCTGGACTGGCCATTGAACTCACTGGTGAATTCTGAGATCCCTTCCTATTGGAAATGGCTGTTCTCTGACAAAATACCAGCAACAATTTGTATAAACTGCCTTTGACAAACACAGTGCTAAGACATTTACACTTTTCCCCATCTTAATTCTCTGGTGACTCAGTAACATTTGTACCATTATGATCATTGCTAGCAGGTAGTGAATGCTTAGAATTTCTGTACTTGTGCTTTAAACGTTCGGAAAGTGAGAATTTTTATCATACTCCTATTTTTGTTTCCTTAAAGGAGAGGACTTAGTCACATCCTGCAGTATTCAGGACTTACACCTGATTCTTGGCAGTTTTTGGGAGCTCATCTCTGCTACTGGGTATCAAACTTGAGCCACTGATATGCAAAGCAAACTCTTTGCCCTCTTACTACTATCTATTTCTGTCTCTTAAAGACAGAGCACATATCTATATTTTTTTAACTCTTGTACTCTGCATTTTAATATGCTGCATTGCTTACCTTCCCTTTTTATCTTTGGTAAGTTTTTTTTTTAATTTTGATAAGGTTTCTCTTGCAAACTCAAACACAAAGCCCGGAAGTGTGGCATGGTTCTGCCAACAGACTTAATGAATTACAAAGGTGAAAATATTCACATCATAAAATGAATACAAACACACATCTATGACAGTTTACAACTGTAATGATAGCTCCCAGAAGCAGCCAAATATTATTAGAATCTGGGTAGCATCTTTTTAAAAAAATGAGTTTTTTGGGGACCAGAGAGTAGGGCATTGGCCTTGTATGTGGCTGACTCGGAAAGGACCTGGGTTTGATTTCCACCATCCCCTATGGTCCCCCAGCCTGCCAGGAGCAATTTCTGAGTGTAAAACCAGGAGTAACCCCTGAGCACAGCTGAGTGTGCTTCCCCAAATTGAGATTTTGTGGTTCATAATGATATTAACAATGATTTCTCATACATATTTCCAACATCATACCCATTACCAGTGCACTCTCTTCTCCCAAAGACCCTAAGACCTCTCCCTCCCAAACCCCCCCACACAACTCAATCATATGAATCAATTCTCCCATTATGTTGTATTTGGACGTTTGCTGCAGAACACAACATCTAAAAGTACATCCAAACTCTTCATCATTCACATCTCAGGGATACAAATTAAGTTGTAGCTGGCATCATCATTGTCCTCAGCTTTCCAACATTCAAACAAGACCCTTGGCTACATTTCTTTTTCTTGTAGTCTCCCTGGACTTGGAAGGATGTAATGGTGGTAAGTACCAAAGAGACAAGTTTCAGAAAATCAAACTTAGAAGAAAAGACTGTATAACCCTTTGAAGGGCAGTGACACTTGACAGAATGACAACCTAAGTTTAAAAGCAAGAAAAAGATATTCTACATAAGAGCAGTAACAAGAAACATGGGGAAATGCTTATGAAAATGATGAAGGAATGTTTAAAACTATAAAATCAATAAAAAACTGGCAATTATCAAAATTAGTTTCCTTAGAGTTCTGGGAATTAGCCCAAAATCTATAGAAGTGTGTAGAGTATTTATTTAGGAAAAATATAGAATGGATGGACAACGTGCATCAAAATACTACAACTTGCAATGTTTTTATTGTACTCCAAAGAAAATCTCAAAAATTAATTGTGAGCAATTACTAAATGGCCAGACAACCATGTGTCTGTGTGTCTGTGTGTGTCTGTGTATAATTTGTGTCTATTGGCTCAAATCTTGAGAGGAGCGTCTGGCAGTGTTAATAAGAATATGTGGTGCCAGCAATGGAACCCAGGCCTCCTGCGTGCAAGAGAGCACATAGTCCGATGAGCCATCTTCCTGGCTCCAACAATTGTCATTTTTCTTTCCATTTTCTTTTTTTTATATAAAAGACTTTGTTTAAAGACTACATCTCACAAAGTTGACATAGTTGCTTACAATACATTTGTTTCCAGGTAAGTGGAAGTGAAACTATTAAAAAAAATAGAAAAGGAGGAAACAAAGCAGAAAGAGAAAGAAAAGTGCACCCAACAAGAAAATTTGTGAAATTTATTGTAACTCACAATGAGGTCATTAAGTCCTTGTCAGAAGGCTTAGGAAATACTTACTGCTAGTTGGTCTTTCTATTACTTCTCTGTTTCTGAACAGACTTCAGATACACATTGGCATTTAAATTAGTGTGCTCCTCTAGGGATGACAGTACTAAAACAAAATGGAGTTGTCCTCCAGGAATCCCAAGCACTGTTGCTAATACTGCAACTTTTGCTGGGCTATATTTTGGCTGCAGGCCTTCTGGAAATATGACAAGATGGGAGGAGTGTGGTCACACTCAATCCCCCAAAGTCCTGGTGATATCAGCTCCATTACCTCTATTCTTGGAGTTCTGGTCAGGTTGGTGTTTCTGCAGAGAGCTCTAGATAAGTGTTGAAGTTTGGCTATTGTCAGAGTGGCAGTTGTTGGTGGTGAATGCAGCTCCCATGGCTTCATCAGGGTGGGGACGTGGCTCACCCACTTCTCTCAAGATTGCCATTTTCAACTGTATGACCAGTGTATCCATAATTTTTCTTGACTTGTTATACTTCATTCATAGAATGAGTCTATGAACTTGCTGGTTGAAGATATGGCAACTACTTTTGTCAAGAACTGTCATCTTTTGACAATAAATTCTATTTTCCAGGCTATCTTTATTGTCTTTCACTAGATAATCATCACCACCACATAATTGTCATACCCTGCTTTTTTTTTTTTTCCAACAATGCTGGAACAATTTTGAAAAGGTTTCATATAATGGATGTACACCAGTATTTTGCCCAAAAATATGGCATAAAATCTAAAATGATTACACAGTTAATATGAGATTTGGCTTGAATGGAAGCTATTCAGTGTGAAAATGTATTGTTGAAAACAGCATGGGTATTATTCGGGTGCCAGTTGTAAAATCACTCCATGCACCATATTTCCAATCTCAGGTGAACAGGTCTGAAGAAGGGTAGCCATGAAGAATTAACAAACCAAGCCGGTCAGGAGAGAGTCATGACATTCAGTGGCTTCTTGCCTCATGGTCTCTCTGCATGCCAAGCCAGACTGCCTTTCTTTATTAAACTAGTACAAATTCACCAGGAGGGGGAAGGTTGAGTGAAAGGCAGGAGGACTTTTACATATCAAAGGGATAGGTGAAAAGGAAAGAGGGTGTTGGGGAATGCTTTTGTTTTTGGGTAAAAGCAGGGTATGACCTAACATCTGGAAATAGGTTGGTGGTTGATGATTTACCTTGCATATAAGCCCTGAGTTCAATGCCCTGTACCAACTCCTTCTCTCACTTTGCAATGAAAAACAATGAAAAAAAAAAAAAAACAGTGAGTTACCTCAATGGCATAAAGCTTAAAATACTTTTCATGCAGGAGGTTACATTTGGTCTCTGAATGCTGAATAAGGAGTAGTTCTAAACACCAATGGAAGTGACCCCAAAACAAGAAAATAAAAGAAACAAGAAGAAATTGGTGATCTCTGGGATAGCCTGAGACAGTGTATAGAGCAGTGTTAGGATAGCAATAGTCTAAAGATAAACTTAAATGATAGTTGAAGAGGTGGAATAGCAGTTAAGCTGCTTGCCTTTCATGCTATAGACCTAATTTTTATCCTTGACACCGAGGGATGTCAAGAAGATGGCACTGCCATAGGGCATATTTGCCTTGTATTGGCTGACCCAGGATGGACCTGGTTCAATTCCAGCATCCCACATGATCCCCAAGCCTGCTAGGAGCTATTCCTGAGCACAGAGCCAGGAGTAACCCCTAAGTGCTGCGGGTGTGGCCCCAAAAGCAATAAATAAATAAATAAATAAATGAATAAATAAATAAATAATAAATATCCCTGGCACCAAATACTCACAAGGAGTACTCTCTAGACACAGAGACAGGAATAAATAATGTGCAGATCTAGGTATTCCCACATGTCCCACCCACACATATAAAACAAAACCAAAACAACTTAAAAGTAAAAACTAGGAAAAGATATTTTCTTGAGGTTTATAAAGGTCCAACTTGTTTAACTGGGAGACTAGCTGGTCAGATATTTACAAAATGAGTATATGCCCAGGGCTGTCATATACTGCAAAGAATTTGAGAAGGTGATAACCTTGACATTATTTAATCTTCCCAGGTTAGACTGGTCTATGGTGACACAGCGGGGCCTTCTCAGAATGGGAGTGGACGGATTCCCATTTCTACCTGAAGTCACAGCAACCAAAGCCCTCAGCCCACAACCCCCAAGAGAAATGGCCCAGTTTACAACGGAAATTATTAAATCGACAAGTCACCAAATCATTCTAGATTTGTAGATTCTGGACTATGTGATCTCATGATATCTCAAAATTCATAGAGGAATTAGGTTTATTAAGATTATAGCAAATCTGATGGAATTTGCATAAAAGACCACCAAGGTCAGTCAATCTAAACAGTAACACAAAATGACTCATCCAGCACCAACTATAGCCCAATAAGTCTTAGACAGTGACTTCAATAAACCATTGAGAGAACAATTGCTACAAATGAACACTTATTGATCTGCTTTGATAATTCCATTTGCCTTTGTGTTGTACCAAACAACATGAAATCAATATGTTTGTGCCCGCAAGGTGGATGTGAAACTGGGGACATTGGTGGTGGGTGGGTGTTGAACCATTTCATATTTGAAACAATTGTATTATGAACAACTTGGTAAATAATGGTGTAATAATAAAAATTGTTTTATTAATTACTTTAAACTCTGTGGTTATAAGGTTGTTCATAATACAGGTTTTTTTCCCACAGTTTCAAAGTTGTTCATAATTGATTTCAGTCATGCAGTGTAAAATATTTGTATTTGCCCATTTCTCCACCATTGTCCATAATTTCCCACCTGTTCTCCTAACAGTTTGTCTCTGGGGCAGAAATTTTCCTTCTTTCTCTCACTCTATCTTTCTCTTCCTTCCTAGATTCTGAAGGGGCATTGTGCATGTCACCTTATTTCCTTTCACCACCCACTTTTTGTCCAGAGTGATAATTTCCAATTATCATTGTCATAGAGGTTCCTTCTCTACCCTAACTACATTCCCCCGCTTTTTGTGGCAAGCCTCCTACTATAGAATGGTCCTCCTGGCCCTTGTCTCTACTGTCTCTGGATATTATTACCATACTCTCTACTTTTATATCCCACAAATCAATGTGATTATTGTATATCCATCTCTCTCCATCTGATTCATTTCACTCAGCATAGTCCATCCAGGTTTATGCCTGGAAGTGCTCAGGAATTACTCCTCGCTGTGTGTTAGGGGTCATTCCGGGCAATGCTTATAGTGTTGAATCTAATCTAGGTCAAGTGAATTAAAAGCAGCATGTTAAACCCTGGTTTGATCTGACTCTAGGAATAATCTTTCTTATTAATTTTATAGTTAGTTTCTTCTCTGCAAACTTGATAGTCTTTTTTTTTTAACTGTATTGATTGATTGATTGATTGATTGATTGGTTTTTGGGTCACACCCCGTGGTGCTCAGGGGTTACTCCTGGCTCTGCACTCAGAAATTGTCCCTGACAGGCTGGGAACAGTATGGGATGCCAGGAATTGAACCAGGGACCCCCCCCCTCCCCCAGTCAGCCGCATGCAAAAGGCAAATGCCCTGCTGTTATGCTCTCTTTGGCCCCATAAATCTTAGTAATCTTATCACCAAAGTGTGGCTACCTAACTCCAAACTCTAATCTGTTGGCAGTTTCAATGAAACAAGATAAGGTTAAATCCACTCCTGTCATTTAGATGGTGATTATCAAAGAGAGGCTTGCTAGTTTTTGTCCTGCTTCATCTGCAAGCTTACTGTGCAGAAAGTTAAGATAATTCAACATTTCAAGGCTTTTAAAATCATCATCATTTCTGCTGTTCCCTTTATCTCAAAAGCAGAATGTAGATACTAATGCAAAGGGATTTCTCTTTATCCTGTGCTTATTACCAAGTAAGACAGCAGAGTCCTGTGGAAATAAAGCTCCCCTGCCTTCTGGTCAATCTAATCCCTATGTGCCAACAATAAATGTAGACATTTATTACTATTCAGTAATGGCATCATGAGTTTAATTTGGACAGAGTTTTCATTCCCATCCTCTTCCCTTTTGATGTCGTTGCAATGGCTGGAGATCACACACCCTCCGCTGTGGTGTTTTTCAGGGATCACACTCAATGGGCTGCGCTAAATTCTGGCTCCGATGTTCAGTGGCTGGGTGCACATACGTGCTTGCAGGTCTTGAACTCCTGGTCATAATGCTCCCGCATCTTTTAGTTCTGGTGCTTCCTGACATACAAACATTTTTAGTGCTAGTATTTACACTCATCTGGCTGTGCTCTGGAGATTTTACTTTTATTTTACTTTACTTTTTTTTTTTACAACTGGAATCCCAGTGTAGAGCTGCCAGGATCATGTTGGCTGCATGATAGCAAGTGGGATAAAATTTATGACTTCATGCTTGCAAGGCAGGTGCTCTTAGTCATAGAATCATCTTTGGACCCAGGGAAGATTATTTTTCAGTTACTGCCATTTTTGCTTCTTTTATCCATAAGATTTCTTTTCCTTCTTCCTTCCTTCCTTCCTTCCTTCCTTCCTTCCTTCCTTCCTTCCTTCCTTGCTTCCTTCCTTCCTTCCTTCTTTCCTTCCTTCCCTACTTCCTCTACTCCCTCCCTTTCTTTTCCTCCTCCCTTTCTTTTCCTCCTTCCTTTTCTTCCTTTCTTTCTTTTTCTTTCTTTCTTTCTTTCTTTCTTTCTTTCTTTCTTTCTTTCTTTCTTTCTTTCTTTCTTTCTTTCTTTCTTTCTTTCTTTCTTTCTTTCTTTCTTTCTTTCTTTCTCTCATTATTTATCTTTCCCTCTTTCTTAGTCTCTCATTTTCTCTTTAATATAGTTAGGATTGGCCCTTATGCTCCACTGGCTGTAATTTCAAAACCAAAACACTGCCACTACCCCAAATCAAAAGTTTTGAGCATAAAAGCAAAGATAAATAAGATATCTTTCCTTACCTAGGAATACAAGTTTGAATTAGAACAAAATATGGTGACAGCTATATATATATATAACATATATATGTATATATGTGTCAGGGAAAGCCCTGATATATAGATGAAACTCTGAAAAATTGAACCTTCTAGAAAGAGAAAATCAAAGTTGAAGCATGTACTGAATCCCTTGGTGAAAAAGTTTTTTTCTTAGATTGATCTAGGCTAGAAATCCAATCTCTGAGTCATCCTATGATGGTTATATATGGTTTAGCCACAAATCACTCCAAAATTTAGTTGCTAAAAAATTACAATGGGACTGGAGCAAAAGTGGAGCAGTTGGGGAGATTGCTTTACACAATGCTGATGGGTTCAATCCCAGGCACCCCAAATGGCCCCCCAGAGTCTTCCAGGAATAAGCCCTGAGCACAGCGGGTATGGCCCCACAATATACAATAACATCAAGTTATATATTTTCACCTTCTTGGAGTGAATATAATTGATATAACTGACTCAGAATCTCAAGAGTTTGAATTTATGGTGTCGGCAGCGATGCAAGGGCTACTTCGCAGGAGCTGGAGGATTTACTCCTAGTATGGGCAACTCACATAACTGTCAGTTATGCACCTAAGCTTCTCTCTGTAACATAGTGACTGTCCTCCTGAGTGTGGCATCTGAGAGCAGAAGAAATCATAGAGCCATCCATGAGTAGACACAAAGCCTTGGCTTCAATTAACCTTATTTGTCAGAAGCAAATTGAAAAGTTTGCCCACATTCCAGAGGAAGATATTCAGGCTTCACATCATGAAGGGAAAAATATCAAATAATCTATGGTCATCCTTAAAAAATATAACAAGATCTTGATAATACAAATCAATCAAGTCACATTGGGTTAGTTCATATTGGGTTGTGGATCTCCTTGTCAGGACCCAAAGAGTCCTAAGCAGCATCTAGATTTAAGTTGCCTACAAGCTTCAGCTGTTATTATTTCTTATTCTTAGCTCTAGGGAGTTGATATTTTGTGACCTAATACTGGGTTACTTTCACTTTCCTGCTTCCTTATCATTAGGAGCATCCTGGCTGATTTTTTTTTTTAAAGAAAGCAGGATCTTTCCATAGAACAGAGAAAGATTATCTTGCAGTGTGCCCAGAATACTGTTTTGTAGATAGTTATTATTATGTGATGTCAAAGAAAAAACTCTTTTAGACTGCCTTCTCATTCTTCATATTTATTCTTTCTCTTTTCAATTTTCAAACCTAAGAACCTGCTACATAGATAAAATGTTTGGAATCAATTTCAGTTAGCAAAAGAAAAGATCTCATAAGCACTTGTTTGCTTTGCACTTCTCAGTTTCCAGGAAGAGAATACTAACATTGACAATTTTATATTTTATGTCTTTTCAAAAGTAGAGTATCATAAGTAAATGGATGATTCCTTGAATGGCACTAGGTTTCACCATAGTAATAAAAACAAAAAATAATAAAACCCTGCTCCTATATTAATTCCACTACCCTATAAATTAGTGGAAAACTAATTTCAATCATTTTAATTTTTGTTTGTTTTTTTTGATCATACCCCGCAATGCTCAGGGGTTACTCCTAGCTCTATGCTCAGAAATTGCTCCTGGCAGGCTCAGAGATATGTGATGCCGGGATTCAAACCAATGACCTTCTGCATGAAAGGAAAATGCCTTACCTCCATGCTATCCCTCCGGCCCAAATCATTTTAATTTTTATTAAAGATATCAATGAGTGTTTTTGGTTGGAAATTAAAAAAAAAGCACCTGGTTAATTTTATCTTAGAGATTTATATTAAAAGATACTAGCTTGCTTAGAGAATCTCTGAACCAGGACATTTATTTGACTGTTTTATGAATAGAAAGCCTAGAAATAAACTAATTACGGGGATAACACAGCTTGGGCATAATGTAGGAGCATAGCATTCATTTGCTCGTCATTCATCATCCATGCTAACAAAGAAAATATAAAAACTACGATCCAGCTATCCAAGATGCCAGTGACTCCCTTCTAAAGCTTGACAGAATAAAGAGTTTCTGTGAATGATTGCTGTGTCAGGTGGTCGCTGCTGCCTGCAAGTCTAGTGTGGTACCTCTGCTAATTGGAATTTAGAGCCAAAGATCCTCATTAACTTTATGGGTGTCTGGGAAGTGTACTCATTTAGCGTTTAGACGCTGTAGGATAAGGCATAACATGCAGAAAGATACTGGGACAAGTGTGAAGAGGGAAAGATGCCCCTAAGAAATAGAGATCAGGGGTAGGAAAATAAAGTTCTTTTTCATTTGTTTTTTGGTTTTTGTTCTTGGGCCACACCCAGTGGTGTGCAGGGGTTGCTACTAGCTCTGCACTCAGAAATCACTCCTGGCAGGCTCAGGAAACCACATGGGATGCCGAGGATTGAACCCAGGTCAGTCCCTGGTCAGCCGCATGAAAGGAAAAAGCCCCACTGCTGTGATATCGCTCTGGCTCTAGAAATAAAGTTTTTATAAATGAAAAATGTCAACCTTTTGTCCCATCTCTTTTCCTCTACTTCAGTCTCATTTCTCAGGATAAGCAATCTTCAATTCCTTATGTTTCTTTAGCCACTCCATCTGTGGCTATTTTGATTATATATACTTTTAATTTTATATACTGTCCTTCAGTAAAGTGTATGATAGTGATATGTTTAATTAAGGACTATATTATGGTATTTAGTACTTATAATACTTAGTAACTACATTATCTACTCATTCCATTGTACTAATACAGTTGTATAATCAATTTTGTTTACATCAATAATAAAATTACATTACTTTAAGCATCATATGAACCTGAGTGGTGGCGCAAGTGGTATGGTGTTTGCCTTGCACACACAAGAACCAACCACAGGCCTAGGGCCGACCATGGTTTGATCCCCCAGTGTCCCATATGGTCCCCCAAGCCAGGAGTGATTTCTGAGTGCATAGCCAGGATTAACACCAGATCGTAAACAGGTATGGCCCAAAAAGCAAAATAAAGAAATAAATTTAGACTGGAGAAATGATGCAGGATCAGGCAACTTCCATACATGCAACTGATATTGGTTCGATTCTCAAGACCTCATATGGTCACCATGAGCAAAGGTTAGGCCCCATCTACCAAAATATATGTATCTTTTTAACTTAATTTTTCTATAATACTCTTCTGTTGATGCCTTTTTTGAATGGTTGGGAAGGGGGCCAGACCCGGCTGTGTTCAGGGCTTATCCTGGTTCTGTGCAGGGGATCAGTCTTGTCAAGGCATTGAACTTGGGTTGGTTGCATCCAAGGTAAGTGGCAAGTGTCCCACCCACTGTACTATCTCTCCAGCCCCATATTCTTTTTTTTTTTTTTTTGTGGGGGAGGTGGAGACACCCAGTGGTCATTACTTTTGGCTCTGCACTCAGGAATCACTACTGACCATATGCGATGTGGAGATCAAACCTCGATCAGCCATGGGCAAAGCTCTGGTCCTCTTTTCTGTTTAGCTTATGTTTTTATTATCATGGTTGTAATTATGGTGCTTAATAAAGATTTATACTAAAAACTTATGTTTTTATTAAGACATTTTATCTAAAATAGTTTTGAAGTTATTGTTTTACTGTTACAGAGCTACTACACTAATCCCTCCATCAGTGTTTCAGTATACCGTCACCATTGTCCTACCATCCATTCCCCTTTTCTCTTCATGATTAGTCTCCTCAGTTTCTAGCTATGTGTCTCAGGGTTTATTATTAGCATTGGTGATTGTCTAATCCCTTTTTATGCTCTACACATGTATGAGATTATCTGATATTTATCAGACTCACTCCACTTAGCATGACACTTTTCATTTCCCTCCAGGCCACATCAAACTTGTCATATTTAATCTTATCTCATAGCTGAGTAGTATTCCATTGTGGATATATATGTATATGTATATACATACATACATACATATATATATACAGAATATATATTTTCTTTATACACTTTATTACTGGACGCTTGGTTGTTTCCAGATCTTGGCTATTTAAAAAATGTACGTCTATGTTCATCACAGCTATTCATGCAGCCTTTCAGATAAATGATTTCGTGTTATTGGGGTAGATGCTCTTAAGTGGACTTGGTGAGCTATATAAGATATGATTTTTAGGTGATCAAATATTACAGAGAGTACAGCCTCTCCATTTTGCTCACTGTAGACCTTCTTCACAGGACTTTTTACCTTTCTACTACAGTGTCTACTATTTGGCTGTTTTCTGAGTTATTTGAAGTCTTGTACATCTTAAAAAAGAGTTTTGGTTTCTTTTCACTTGATATATAAATTAATAAAAATACCTATTTTTACATTCAGATTTTTTCAAATATCTATTTTTTTCTTTTTGGCCCACACCCAGCGGTGCTCAGAGGTTACTCCTGGCTGTCTGCTCAGAAATAGATCCTGGCAGGCACGGTTGACCATATGGGACATCGGGATTCGAACCAACCACCTTTGGTCCTGGATCGACTGCTTGCAAGGCCAACACTGCTATGCTATCTCTCAGGGTCCTACATTCAGATTTTTAAGTCATTTTGTTTTTGTTCTGTTATCAAAAAAGTTCATTGATAGTGTAATTTTCTCTCTAGAAACCACTATGGTTTTTAGCTCTTCTAAACTTTTACAAAGGTGAACTTTAAAATTTGTTTTATTTTTATTTATTTATTTATTTATTTATTTATTTATTTTGGTTTTTGGTTTTTGGGTCAATTCCAGCAGTGCTCAGGGATTACTCCTGGCTCATGCTCAGAAATTGCTCCTGACAGGCACGGGGGACCATATGGGGCACCGGGATTCGAACTGATGACCTTTTGCATGAAAGGCAAACGCCTTACCTCCATGCTATCTCCCGGGCCCCAAATTTTTTTTTAATTAATTCTATTAGGTACTTGATAGGCCATTTCAGTATTTAGAATAACGTCATTTAGTTGTGGGACATCTTTCTTTGCTAGTTTTTTTGGTTACTCCAGGTTCTGTGTTTGGAAATAGTTCCTAACAGTGTTAGGGGGAGCTATGTGGTGTTAGGATGGAACCCAAATTTTCTATATACAAGGATATGCCCAGTTTTTGCTCTATTTATCAACTACCTTTGTTCTGCTTTTTAAAAACTTCT
This sequence comes from Crocidura indochinensis, assembly GCA_004027635.1. Lineage (NCBI taxonomy): Eukaryota > Metazoa > Chordata > Mammalia > Eulipotyphla > Soricidae > Crocidura > Crocidura indochinensis. The sequence continues at coordinate 6,579 of PVKC010006788.1, read as the reverse complement.
TCATATTTTCTATGATTTATTTCTAGAACACAACTTATAGGTAATAGACCTCCAAATCGTATTTCTCAACTTTTGCCTGATCATTATTCCATTCTGACATAGTTTCCTTCTTGTGGCCCCTTTGTACTATCAGATGGCCCTACTAACCCATTTTTGTAACTTTTACCTTTAACCTCATTGTAATATACTGCCGGCCTTCAGAAAACCAAGTGGTTTCTGTTTGAAAAATACTGCCTTAGACACATCCTCTTTCTAGCTATATATATTTTATCACTTTTTCCATCTTTTACCTCTTTTTTCATCATCTCAAAGTTCTGGAGGCCATCTATCTTTTTAATGATTTCTTGAATATAATATTACAAGCCTCTGTAGCACATTGATTTTAAGTGGTTCTAATGATTTTTGAAGTCAGGTATATACTTTCTTTAAAGTCAGGAATATAATATTCACATGTTAGGCATGACATACCTTCTTTCAAAGTGACTGCAATTTGCTTCTAGTCTGTGATATGAAAAAAAAAAGTAAGATTCTTAAAATCATCATGTGAATTTGAGTAATAGTATATCTTTCATCCTTGATGGTTTATCTCTCTATTGTTAACTTTGAAAGATCAAGTCACTAGGAATCTTACAGCAAAAAAAATGAAATTCAAAACAAGTTGAAAGATTTAGAATTAGACTCTTCTGCATTCAACTGATAAAAACCATTCCTGGCTGATGCATCACTTGCAGTCTTGTGAAACTCTGAGCAGAATACTTTGCTAAGCTGTGCCCAGATTTTTGACCTACACAAACTGTGAGAAAATGTTTGCTGTTTTAAGTCATTAGATTTATGGTAATTTGTTTTGTTGTATAGAAAACTAATATAGTTTATCTGTAAGATTTTGATATCATGCTTATTATTTCAAAGGTTCTCATTTGTTATCCTTCCTCTATCTTTTTTAAAAAAGCTCATTTATTTATTTTTTATATTTTATAAGTTTTTCACAGTTGTTTTTCAGTAACATTGTGACAGGAAATTAGGACCAGCATCCCATATGGTCCCCCAAGCCAGGAGCGATTTCTGAGCTCATAGCCAGGAGTAACTCCTGAATATCACCAGGTGTGGCTCAAAAACAAAACAAAAAATGTCAATATTTAATCATCTTTTCTCTGGGACAACCATTTCATTTTTCCAAGCGAAGAATCCACCATCCACATTTTAAAGACACTAGTGAATGAGATTGGGAAAAAAAATTCTGTGAATGTTCATGGTTCAGTATAAACTCTTTATTCTTCTGCCTTTTAAGTTCATTCCTATCTTTAGCCTGATTGTCATGAACTCATAAGTTGGATATAATTGCTTGAAACAACTGATCTTTTTCAGTGGCCAATTCAGGTTAGGTTGCTTCAATAGCTTGAATAGTTACATTTTTTGTTTTGTTTTGTTTTTGGCCCACACCCGGTTACGCTCAGGGGTTTCTCCTGGCTATTCGCTCAGAGTCGCTCCTGGCAGGCACGGGGGACCATATGGGGAACCAGGATATAACCGCGGTCCATCCTAGGTTAAAGCAGGCAAGGCAGGCACCTTACCTACAGCGCCACCGCCCGGCCCCCGAATAGTTACATATTATTGCTTAAAAAATTATTAGGAAATTTAGTTCCGTGTGTGGGGAGACTGTGATTGTGATGTGAAGATTTGTTCACTGCGAAAGAACCATACCCACATCATATTGTAGATTGCATCCTAAAAGTCATGATTTCTCATGGTTCTATGTTGACTGAACTCAGTTTAGTGGCTCTTACATGGGGTGCAGGCGTCTTGCACTGTTGCACTTAGATAGCACTTGGGCTAAAATCATCTAGAGATTCGATTGGAGTTGAGGCCCCAAAAGATTCATACATCTGATTGGCAGTTGAAGCATGTGATGGCTGGAAGCTTGAGGTAGACTCTTTGTATTAGACTTCTGGGAGTATGGTGGTTGGATTTTGACAGCAAGTATTCTAAAAAGAAAGGAAGGTGAACGTTTCTTAAGATTAGGTCTGAAACCCAGCAGAGTGTCACTTTCATTATATTCATTGCTTAAAATAGTTATCAACCTGGTCTAAATTCAAGTAAGAAGATAGCTCTACCTCTTCATGAGAGAATTATCATATGACTTGGGGTAATCTTTGAACACATCAAACTTTATTAGTTGGGAGAAAGGACATGGGGTTCAACTATCAAAACATGGGTTTTATTCAGTTTATGTACAGTCATGTAGTTCATTGTGATACCCAGAAGGTGCTGTATTCTGTCTATGTTCCTTGATACTCAGGATTTTTTAATTCAGGCTGTAGCTTTGTCCATCATGCTGACAGTTTTCATCTTTATTTCATCTTCTATCTCAATAAGTTGTTACTGAAATCACTGTTATCATGTCTCTTTCTCCTTATTCTTTGTCTTTGTGTTTTCATGTCTTTTACATTCTTTACTTTCTTTTTAGTGCAACTTCACAAATAAAAGAAAAGATAAATTCACATGGTACATTTATCTGAGTTGAACAAAACCTTAGACTTATTTTTACTTGAAAACAACTTGATTCTGAAGTGTTTTAAGAAAATGAATAAGAAAATAAAACTTACCCCTTGGAATACAACATTTAATGGGGTTTATTAATTTTGGAAGGGAAGCAGGGCATATTTAAATCATCTCTATTTCAGAGGTAAACAATTGAAATCAGAGAAAAATGATTTGCACAATGTTGCATGAGTTATTTGCTGTTCTAGAATTAAGTTTAAAGGTAACAGAACAAATCAAAACAAAAACTCCAAAAACTAATTTTTTGTTATTTGAGGGGAAGGGTATAGTGTAGTGCATGGTATTAAGGAAAACAAGAATTGAATGAGACCATTTACAACTTGGGATTTAAAAATTAGAAGCATACAGTTGAGGTGGTGATCAGAAAACTATTTAATACAAATCTAGGAAGACTTTGATGGCCTGTCTAGCTTCCTACTAGAGACCTTACTGCTAAGTCTTTGTATTTCATCCACAGGCTGAGGAGTATTTTTTCCCCATAGCACTTTCTAGAAGCCCATTTGGACTGTGATTATGGTAGTGACTGCATTTCAAAGAGGAAGACCCTATAACGTCTCCCAGACAAACTACAAAGGAAATATAAGTCATCAGATAGTTGAACCTGGATCGGGGCCAGGATAACTCGACTCTTCTTGTAGAAGGTGCCATGGGATCTCTAGTGATGGCAGGTGATGGAAGAAGTGGGTCCCTTCAGCTTTATGTCTTGTCTGAAAGATGATAACCATGCTAATAAATTTAGTGCCACATTCTTTACAGTGTTCTCAGGCGACCCCTCGGATAAGGCCATAAACCATAATGGGGTCCATAATGCTTTCAATTTAGACATTCATTTCTGCTCTTCATTTTTTTCTTTTCTGCCAAAATTTGCTTTTACTGATATACTTTCTGGAGGGAAGAATGAAGCCAGAGTGGAATAAAGTCCCATTTCTTTAGAAATCTGAGAGACATTATATGTCTATCAAAATAAAACCTAGACTCTCTAATGTGGGGGAGACATAACATTTTTGTCATTGTACCTGCAATAAATACGTAGACGTAGCATAATGAGCAGAGCCTGTTTGGGGGCATTCCTGGGGCTTTTTAGAACCACGGGCTATTTTATGTTGTCAACACGCTAATTAAGAGAAGCATTAAGTTTTCTTTTAGGAGCTAGTAGTTTGCCTATGCACAACTGTACCCTGAGAGACTGTTTTGAGAGCAGGAATGCATCCAGAAAACGAGTTTAAGGGATGTGGCACTGTGAGAGGTAGAATTTGTAAAGAGAATAAAGGTGGGAGGAGTGGGAGTCAGTGTCTAAAAAGATAAGCCATATGGATTTCTTGCCCTGATGTTAAACATTAAGTACCGTAAATGGCTTTTGAGGGGCCACAAAAATAGTACAAGGAGTCCTTGCCTTGTATATAGTCAACCATGGTTTGACTTGATCCCTGACATTACATATGACCTTCTGAGCACTGTCAGAAGTTATCCCTGAGAATAGAGCCAATACTAAGCCCTGAGTATGGCCAGGTGTTGCCAACTCCTCTTCTCTCCCATTTTCTTTACAGTTGTTCAGAGTTAGTCTGAAATAGTTAAGCTTCTTCCTAACTCGGCCTTCCCTCTATATTTTTTTATCAACTTTTTACTTCTTCCACAAACATACCATCCTTCTCTGAATAACAAACCCATACGAATATTTTATCTGGTACTCATAATTTAAAGGAAACTGGGCATCTACTCTCAAGACAACTTTAAAGACTTGTTGTTGATGAAATGCTAGATGGAAAAACCTTAATACATCCCATCAGAAAATGAAGGACCTCAGCTATCCCTACATTCTGAGATCCTGTCATGCAATAAAATTAAAATTTCTCCATTCATCTCTCAGTCAAAATTTTTGTATCGTGAGTCACTGTCTTTCATCGGCAACCAAATGGAATACTTAGTGAAAAACTAGGCAAGATTAAAGAAGATAATCATGTTTCTTGGAGACAATTATCAGGCTGGGATCATGCTAAATCTCTTGGTGATTATCTTTGTTTTAACACTTGTCTGGCAGAGAAACTTTCACCTGAAAGACTGGAGCAAAAGAGAATAGGTGAGGACAAGAGAAGGCTTAGAGAGTAAGTGAAGATATTTTGGTTTGCTCTGCGAGTTTCCAAAAGATTCATAAAGCAGGAGGAAAACATAATTAATAGAAATAAATTGAGATAAAATAGCAATATATAAGCAAGATTGAGTGAGAGCAAGAAATTTGTAGGGATCCTTTTGTAGTAATCTTGTCCGTTTTAATGGATAGTGAGTCAACCATGATAGTTGTCAAAAATGCTTCCAGGATCTGGAGCCACAGTGCAGTGGGTAGGGTATTTGCCTTGCTCACAGCCAACCTGGGTTCAACTCCACCATCCCATATGGTCCCCTAAGCTCTTTAGCAGTAATTCCCAAGTGCAGAGCCAGGGGTAAACTGTAAGCAATGTTGGATGTGGTTCCCAAACAAAACAACAAAACCAAACCAAAAAATAATTCCAGGGGCTTTTTGTCATACCCTGGAAGCATAATTCCTATTGACATTGTTTGCATTCCTATCTGAACTTTTTAGAGTGAGAAATTGGTGAGGAGAAAAGATGTATTGAGTAACCAAGTAATAGAAAAATGGTTTTATTTGTTGTAATGCGTACTTATAGGATTTTAAAAATTAAGGTAACTCCTCTCTATCACTATATTCTGCATTTGCGTTCTTTGCTCATTCAAACAAATGAAATCAGAACCATGCACTGACCAAACACTTCCTAGTTAGGGATATTAAAAAGTAGTTTAGAGGGCTGGGGATGGCTTAAGGGGATAAAATGCATGCTTTGCATGCCAGAACCTCAAGTTTGATCCCCAGCTCTGGTGGAGTGACCCCATCGTTACACCAGCAGAACTAATTGCAGCCCCAAACAACAAACAAGCAACAGCAACTAAAGACAAAGATTAAATTCCATAATTGCCTCATGTAGGTCACAAGATCTTATTTGTGCTATTTAGAGCTGAATCATGTATAGAAGTTACACAAAACTAAAAATATTTCTAGCTGAATAGCACTGTTGAACTTCCTTTATGACTCTCAGGAAAAATGTATGGCTAGATAGAATCATGCATTTATAATTAAAAAGAAGGAAAAGAAGCCCATAGATTTCATCTCAACATTCTGCTCCAAACTGATTTTGGCAAAACAGATTCAAATGACCTAACATGGCTACACTTCCTCAATTATGAAGTTAAACTTCTATCTTGGGGGCTAAAACTTGGAGGTGAGAAATCACTGATCGGTGACCATGGCCAGGTGAGGATAAGGATGCCATGGACTTCATTTTTGAAGTCTCACGCATGATAGAGGCATAGGGTTGAATTTATCAGTACATTTTTATATCTCATGGAGCTTGTTTCATTTCAAAAGTATCAGGAAGTTTGACTGATCCTCAGTATGCTTCTCTGGGAGCTAAAATATATGTGTTCTCTAGACCCCGAAAAAGAGTGGATGAATCCAGCGATTGGTAGGTAATATGATCAGCCTTTTGTAGCAAGCCAGAAGCCAGATGTCCCCTCCCCTTTGATCTGAATAACACTTTAGGCTGCAGACAATAAGATTGGTTTTAAATTTATTGTCTCTTTGATTCCTGCATTCTAATGCTTTTTAAATTCTTTACACAAGACAGGGCTATATATAGGTAACTGGGTTGGCTCAATGGAGACCAAAAAAAAAAAAAAACCCATCAGTAGCTTATGAGACATGCTGGGTAGAGCCTGGTTCACATTTTTCTATTTCTATACAAAGAAAGAAAGCCTTCTTACTCACTTGGGGCCAGGAACATTTTCTTTTCTGTTGTTTTCCTCCAAAATAAAAACATTCTTTGCAGAACAACTTTCTTAGCACAGCACAAAAGTAATCACAAGATTACTGAGTCAAGAGCTGGATTTTCTTAGAGCTATTGTTGGTGAAAGAGGCAAATACCTAAGTGTCGTGTTATTTGGTAATCTTTCTTAATTAATATCAAGTGG
>PVKC010006787.1:0-30520 GCA_004027635.1 Crocidura indochinensis | reverse complement strand
AAAAAAAAAGGAAGCCTTATGGTAAATATATTTCCTCTTTAAGGCAGAAAGACCAACTGTAGAAAGTGCTTCTCAAACTTTTTTCTTTTATTTTGTCTTTCAAGTAGTGCTCAGGATGCCCAGGGTCCTTCCCAGCAATTTGGAGCCAACCATACCTATTCATTTTTTTTTAATTTACTAAAAAGAAAATGTATCACAAAGTTGACCAAAATAGTCTTTGATTTGATATAGCCCCTACATTTCTTTAGTCCTTGAAATGTACCTCTGTTTCTAATATGCCAGGAAGATTGCCTTTTTGTGACATACAGACACTCATGGACACACTTATGAAGAGTTCAGGGAGCTATTTTATCAAGCACACTCTAAAAGTGTTCCTGGTACTTAGGTACAGAAGCTGATCTTGCCTGATGATGCTAGTAATGGAAGTTTTATTACATTATTAATGTCTTATATTTTTTCCTCTTCATTTCAGGAAATCAAAGCAATGAAGAAAAGAATGAGTGAGCTCTGCATTGACTTTAACAAGAACCTCAATGAGGATGATACTTTCCTTGTATTTTCCAAGGCTGAACTTGGTAAAATGTTGTGCTTTTGCTTGACTAAATTATACACTTAAGGTTAATAATATTATTTCGGACTCTGCCAAGTGACAGATCAGAGAATTATATTTAATAAGTGTCCAGGTGGGGCCAGAGAGATAGTACAAAGGATGAAGCACTATAAGCGATCACTGAGTGCAGAGCTAGGAGAAAGTCCTGAGCACAACGGGGTGTCCTCCTTAAATAAATAAATAAATAAATAAATAAGCAAAACAAAACAAAACAAAACAATCATCCAGGTGGAGCAGAGTTAATGCAGTGGTTAAGGCACTTGCTTTGTAAGCAGCCAGCCCCAGTTCAATCCTGGTATCTCATATGACTTCTCAAGCATCTTTAAGCATGACCCCTGAGTACAGAGCCAGGAATAAGCCCTGAGCACTGCTGGGTGTGATTCAAACTTGACCATTCCACACTTCTCACAAAACTGGTAGAGGCACCAGGAATGTAGTAAGTGATAATCACACACGCCTTACATTTGTTAGATCCTGTATTTGTTCTCTGACATCACAAAAACTAAAAATGAAAAATGGTCCAGTATATAATACTACCACCCCTTTTACAGAAAAGCAAACAAACACCTAAATTTTAAACTTAATATAGACTGTAGACCATAGAAATAGCACTTGCCTCAAACACAGCCAGCCTAGGTTTGAGCCTCAGCACCACCTATGATCTCAAAGTACCACCAGGATATATCTCTGAACCCAGAGTCAGGAATAAACCCCAAGCACAGCTGATATGCCACCCTCCAAAATAAAGTTGTTTCTGGAGGTTATTATATTTTTTTTGGTGACTTATACTGGTGTGAGTTAATAACCTTTAACACCTTGAAATTTCTTGTTTTGCCCTCTATATCATAGCTTATACTAGCCTCTTCTTTTGGTTTTTTTTTTTTTTGTGGGGGCCACACCCAGTGATGCTCAGGGGTCACTCCCGGCTATGCGCTCAGAAATCATTCCTGACTTGGGGGACCATATAGGATGCCAGAAGATTGAACCGTGGTCTGTTCTAGATTAGCGCATGTAAGGCAGTTGCACTGCTTGCACTACCTCTCTCGCCCCAATACTAGCCTCTTCTGCTCTAAAACTTTCTTGGCTTAATTTTGTCTGTTCTCCATCAGGACTCCATCTGTACAACTTTACTGAGATATATTCATATTTTGTATTAGCTCTTCCTATGCCATTTGGCCTCTAGAGGCTACTCCCATTCCAATAACATCAAATGTATTATTGCCATAATGTTTCTGAATTTTAATTTACAGGATTCCTGGAGTTTCTCAAAGGCACTATGCTAATGCTAAACAAACCAATAATGAGTGGAAACATTGATGTATGAGAAAATGATCTTTTTCAGGTGCTCTTCCTGATGATTTCATTGACACTTTAGAAAAAACAGGTGATGGCAAGTATAAAATCACCTTAAAATATCCACACTATTTTCCTGTCATGAAGAAATGTTGTATCCCTGAAACCAGAAGGAAGATGGAAATGGCTTTTCACACAAGGTGCAAAGAGGTACTAGAAATGTTTGTATTTCTTTGGTTTTTATAAAAGATTTTCAGAAAGGGTTTGTTTACCAGTGTTGAAGTCAGCTCTGGGATTGATACTTTTGGGAGGTGCTTCTTCTGTTTGCACATTTGGTTTCGTGATGTCTGAGATCAGTTCAAGACTTTGCACATGTGAAAGCATATGCTTTACCAGGAAGCTACATCTCCAGCCCCTAATATTCCTTTTTGTAAAAGCATTATATTTCCTGATTCCTCAGATGTGAAACATTTTTAAGAGTTTGTTGTTCGTTGGCAACTTTTGTGGTTTTAGCCCTAGACCAAACTGTTGTGGGGAAAAAAATTGACAGGGGCTAAGTTAAGTAGGCTCTTCTATTTTCTCCCAAGCCAACTGCCCAGAGTTGATAAAGACATCTCTCCTCAACCTGTGACATTCAGGGTCATTCTAGTTGTCTCCATTTTCTAGCCTGTTGAAAGGACATAAAGAAGTCTAGAGTAAAAATGAATCTTCAGGAAGGAAAAGACCTGGTAGTGGTATAACTGAATCCACTCCTTTCCCATTGACCACAACTCTACTGTGTGTTCATATATGGCCACAAAAGGCTAGGGAGTATAGTTGGCAGCTGCATGCTTCAGTTGACAGCAGTCTGCTCCACAGAGAATCACACTGCTGTAAAGAAGAATTTGCAATGGATTCCCAGTATTAATTTGCAGGCTGCAAATTGCATCTCTGATTATGCAGACCACGATGCACACCACTTTTCAAATATAGAATCTACTCATCATCTGTCAGACCCCACAAGTTAATGCCTTAAGCTCAAAGACAAGAATCTTCCACCAGTATAAAGTCCAGTTCAGTTAGAGTTTCAGGATTTCACATTTGTTGAATGTGAAATTTTATATGCTCTACTTAACCCCAACACACATTTTTAGTGGTCAAATAGGAACAAAGTTGTCATACTTGAAAAAATGTCCCATTTGAAAAGGAATGAATTGGAAGTACTAAAGGCCCAATTTTCAAATGCTGTTTTGCTGAAATCCTAAGGATTCTACACTCTGGAGAAGAAGCTCTGAGAAGAAGCATGTTAGGGATGTTTGGACCTACTTGCTGCCAGGAGTTCCTTTGGCACTTGTACTACCCAGCCACTGAAGTACTGAAGGGAATATTCATTACTCTCCACAACCACATCCGGAGCAGCTGCTAGTGTAGATTTCTGCTAATGCCAGTCTGAATTTTGAGAGTTGCTCTCAGGATTAAATATCACAAACTTTTATAGGCAGTGTTTTTCAAACCTTTGGCAATAAAGCTCCCTCAAAAAAATCTAGTAAGTTTTTGTTGTCTATTTGCTTCCAATCAGACAAAAACTAGAATAAACCCCCAAGTCCCATTTTGGAGCCAGTCTATCAAATTGTTTGGTATCCTAGCTTTACTTTGTCATGGAATCTACATCCAAACTCTCTGAAGGCTTGAGAAGGAAGATAGCTTCCTCACTCTTGTCTCTGTTGCTCCAGAGTTCTGAGTGGCAGTTTTTTCTCCTGCACTAAGAGCACTGTGCTGTGAGCATTTTCAGCCACTCAAAGCCTCAACTGTGGGTCATGGGTTATGCTTTCTCAGTAAGGCTTTTCTTCCATCTTGCAGGCAGTTGAGGTCTTGCTTAAGTTCTTCTCTCCCATTCTATCTGTCTGAAAACCACAAATCCCAACAAATGTGTACCAACATTAATTTTCCTACTCAGTTGTCTAAAAGCATAGGCTTAGTTAATAACTGACCTGCCTTCCAAATTGTGGCATGCAAACCTTACAACCTTTGTTGTCCAGAGTTGAATGAGGAAGACCAACTTGTGAGCCTGCAGCATCTGTCTTCCCTTTCCATTCCTGTACATGTTTCACTTTTGTGATAGAAGCATCTTGTTCCCATATCAGTCTTCATAGGTATTAAGACATAGGGAAAGTTTACTATATAAAAGTCGACCAAAAGGCACAATGTCTCAAAGAAGAAAAGTGAATTTTCATCCTGACGAATTCATAGCTACCAAGGACTCAGGAGAGTGGAGAATCGTTTAGTTTTTATTGCTGTTGCTAGTGATGGGGACCAGCCTGATGTGGGCATGATGAGGAGTGTGCACTTTCAGAGAAGGAATCCAGGGCCTCACACAGGAAAGGTTTGCCTTCTCTCTCTTGAGCCATATCCCAACCCTAGGGAATACATTATTGCTTAATCATTATTACCAAGTTTCTATGTTTTGGTGGGGAGGGTTGGTACTTTGCCAACAAGGGTCCCTGGTTCAATGCCATGGCCTAATGTGGTGTTAGCTGGCCCCTGCAATGCTAGGATATTCCAGATCACTCTGGCCGTGATCAGAGACCTCCAGAGATGCATCCTGGCATCCTGTCATGGTTAGAGGACCATACAGTAGGTACCAATGATTGAACCATGGTCAGCCATATTCAAAGAATACACCTTAATGTTATCCTTTATTTTCAAGCACTACAAATATTTTTTATTCTAAGTTTATGATAACTAAAATTTTATTAAAGCAGCATAGCTATCAAACCTCAGATTGAAGAATTTTACTTCAAGGACTATGGCTATAGCTCATATGCTTTCCATATGGGGAAAGCATTGCCTTGCATAATCAGAGCCTCAAATTAAATTCAGAACCCCAAACACCACTGAGGGTAGTCGTTGTGACCCCTACACACTACTAGCCCCAAGAGCAGTGCAGTTGCTGTATCTTGCACTTGACCATTGGGCCAACACTGTTACCTGGAATGTTGCCAGGAGATCCCCTTCAACCTACCTCCACTACTGCTAAGGAGGCTCCCAAAACAAGAAGACTCAAGAGTATAAATTAAAAACCAACCATTTCAAAAACAAAATGTGTCATGATTTTTTTTTTTTGTTTGTTTTTTTGGGTCACACCCGGCAGTGCTCAGGGGTTACTCCTGGCTCCATGCTCAGAAATTGCTCCTGGCAGGCACAGGGGACCATATGGGGCACCGGGATTCGAACTGATGACCTTTTGCATGAAAGGCAAACGCCTTACCTCCATGCTATCTCCCGGGCCCCGTGTCATGATTTTTTGAACTTCAATAATGCAATGAAATTATTAGTTGTAGTTCTCTAAAAACATCTGACAGTTTTACCAGACTGAATTTGCATGGAATAACTCTTCTTTGATGCTTTGGATCTAATTATGTGTCACCTTCATTGTTGTTGTTATTGTGGCTTGTCATTATAGGAAAACACTGTGATTCTGCAACAGCTGCTCCCACTGCGGGCCAAAGTGGCCAAACTCCTTGGCTATAGCACACATGCTGATTTTGTCCTCGAACTGAACACAGCCAAGAGTACAAGTCATGTAACCACCTTTCTAGGTTAGTTCCTCCTGTGCCGAGTCCTTTGTGTATTCTCCTTTTTTATCTTGATGACTGTTTTTGAACATGATGCACTTATGCAGAGGATTTCAGAGCATACCTAATATGTCTTTAGGACATCCAATTTCTTACTCAAGAGAATTGTATTTTTGGGGGGACAGGGAGACCATAACTGGCAGTGCTTCTGATTACTCATGTCTTTGCACTCAGGAATCATTCATAGCAGTGCACTGGGGAGCATAAGGGATTCTCGGTATTGAACCTAGGTTGACCTACCAGCTGTACTATCTCTCCAGTCATGAGACTAATGCATTGATCACCTACTTTGCGTTATATGCTAGGCTAGACTCTAACGCTGGAATGGGAAATGGTCACAGGTCATTTGAGACTTCATAACATCATTTTTCAAGCAGTAAAATACAGGCAGATTATCCCAACCAGCCTATAAGAAGCATATATGTCTGTCCCATCATGGACCGTGACCAAGGCTATACCACATGGTCTCACAGGCCTTATACAGCCTCTATTAAAGGATGGTTGCCATGCATGTTACTGACATGGCTTTTGTTTCATTGAATCTTGGATTTTGACTAGGTTTTTTTTTGTTTTAAATTTTATTTGAGGCTCCATTATTTACAATACTGTTTATGATAGTGTTTCATGCATAGAACATTCTAAAATCATATACTTCTCCATTGTTGTCACCTCCACCTATCTTTCAGCTCTATAGACCAGTTCTCAGGTCTTGTCTTTATTTGTTATTACCTGTTTTTTTATTCCAAATATAGAGAGAGATCATTCTTTGTCCTTTTCCTTCTGCCTTGACACCATTCAGCAGGATACTGATTGGGTTTTAATAATATTTCCTGACAAAACATGTAGGGTTCTGACAGAGTGTTAAAGTGTTACTCTTAGTTTTGCTCACTACCCTACCATGTTTGATAGCTAGGTATGATGCTTGATGGTTAGGTATTAATATATATGTGTGTAGAGAGCTTGATTTTATATGAAGTAAAAATAAATATGACATCAATGAAAAAATAAAACTTAAAAAATAAACATCTTATATTATAGAAGCTACTTGTTAATTTATTAAGCAGTAAAATCAAAACTGTTCTCTAAAAACAGGGGCCAGAGAGATAGTACAGCATTCAGGGTCCTTGCCTTGCATGCAGCTGATGTGGGGTTCTATCCCTGACACCTTATTTGGTCCCTTGAACACCACCAGAGTGATATGCCTGGGGCATAACCCCTCTGCATCTCCAAGCATAGCTCAAAACCCAAGCAAAAACTAGATTTACATTTAAAAAATCATTTTTTCACCAGCCTTCTTTAAAGCATGGTTCTGATATCTGTGACATTGTCATTAATCTCCTATTCTCTTCCCCATTCCTGTCCTTACCTTGCCGAGACTATTCCACCACATACTCTATTTCTTTATCTCATCTTTATTGTTTGTTTTTCTTATACTTTTTCTTTGGTGTTGTGCCAACCCTTGAAGTTCTCAGTGATTGCTTTTGTCTCTGTACTCAAAAACTACTCTTAGTGGGCTGGGCGGACCATATGGGATGCTGGGTATCAAACCTGGATCAGCCATGTACAAGATAAATGCTCTACCCACTGTAATATCCCTCTGGCCCCTCTCTCTCTTTTTCATCTTACTTAAAATATTTGAATAACAGTCATAGTATGATACTAATACTTGTAAAATCTTCTCAATCAATTTATCAAAGTATAGTGTTTTTCATTTTCCTCATTGAAAATTTTCCTCAGTTATTTATTCTCCTATTTTGATATCCTTTTAATAAGTTTACATTGAAAGCTGATATAAAATGTCCTAAAATAAGTGTTTAACCCAAAATTTATCACACTATGTCCTAAACAACATTTGTGCCTTGTATTATCAGTATATACTCTGGCATCAGATATAACATATTACTATTACTGTTAATAATAGCTATTAGTTATCATGTAGTTCATTCATCATGAGACATTTATTAAATAACTGCCTTAAATTAGGCAGTGTGTTTAGTAGAGAGGTATCAGACAGGTCCTTTCCTCAATGAATTTCCCAGAGTGGAAACAACAAAGATGTGAACGGAGAATTAGCCTGTATTCTGTGGCATGTTTTACAAGATAATGGCTTGGGGAAGTAACTGGTTTGGTGAGACGATTTATTTTAGTGGCGACTTCATATACTAAAATGTTTCCTTAATAACTGTCTGATTAACTCAATTCCTTTAAAGTAGTTCTCCCTCTAATTTAAAACAGGCTTGTTCCCATCTGAGTTGTCCTCTCAATACCTGTATTACATACTCTTTCACAGACCCAACCCCAGAATGCACCACATTCCTTTAGCAGCTTACTTTATGTCACACTCCGGAGTTGCTTCCCGAACTGTAATTTGCCACAAAGACCAATGTTGTTTTTTCTAACATACATAACACATGATAACAGTTACTTATGTAGGGCCAGAGAGATAGTACAAGGGAAAAGACAGCTGCTTTAAATAAGAATAACTTGGGTTTGATCCCTGTCTCCACATCTGGTTCCCCAAGCACTCTCAGGAGTGGACCTTGAGCACAAAACCAAGAGTAAGTTGTGAGGGGCTGGAGAGATAGCATGGATGTAAGGTGTGCAGAAGGACAGTGGTTCAAATCCCGGCATCCCATATGGTCCTCTGTGCCTGCCAGGGGCGATTTCTGAGCATAGAGCCAGGAGTAACCTCTGAGCGCTGCCGGGTGTGACATCCCCCCAATAAAGAGTAAGTTGTGAGCATAGATGGGAGGGAGAGATGAAAGGAAGGAGGGAGAGAAGAAGAAATAGGGAGGAAGGGAGATGGGAGGGGAAGGGAAAGGAAGAAGAGAGAGGGGGACTCATTTAGCAAAGTGCAGTAAAATATCCTCATGAGTACAGTATAAGTGGGATTGCTGTGTCCATTAGACTCTTCTTAGATCATTTCTGATTTATTTTCCCTATTTTAAAAAACCAAATTGCACAGAATAATATTTTTTTTTGTTTTTTTTTTTTTTGGGTCACACCCGGCATCGCTCAGGGGTTACTCCTGGCTCCATGCTCAGAAATTGCCCCTGGCAGGCACGGGGGACCATATGGGGCACCGGGATTCGAACCGATGACCTTTTGCATGAAAGGCAAACGCCTTACCTCCATGCTATCTCCCGGGCCCCCAGAATAATATTTTTTGGATTTTTTTGTTGTTGTTGTTTTTGGTTTTTGGGTCACACCCAGCAGCACTCAGAAGTTACTCCTGGCTGTAAACTCAGAAATCATTCCTGGCAACCTCGGGGGACCATATGGAATGCCAGGATTCGAAGCACAGTCCTTCTGCATCCAAGGCATGCATATATCTATGCTATCTGTGCTATCTATATCTATGCTATCTCTCCGGCCCCAAAGAATAATTTTTGTCTTATATTGCTTTTATTCCCATAATATGTCCCTGGGCCAGAGTTCTGTAAGATAAACTTAGTTTTTATCAGTGCTGCCAGAAAGTTGTGAACTATTTTGGATGATGCCCCCAAACGGACATGGGTACATGTATGTTTGTATGTATGCATACCTGCGTGTGTGTGTGTACTTGTGTTGTCATAATTCACCTTAAGAGAATAGTAGTACTATCTGAAAGAGCCTACTTCCCTCCTTTGTTTTTTCTCTCCTTTCCTATGTCCTTTCTTCCTTCTCCCCCTCTTTCCTCCTGAATTACCCTTATCTTATACAACAAAGGAGAAAGTTCTTTTACTCTAATACTGCTGGTAATTGTGTGTGGTTTGTGCTCAAGAATAATCAATCACTAACTTTCTGTCTTTCCCTCTTAGATGATTTAAGCCAGAAATTAAAGCCCTTGGGTGAGGCAGAACGTGAGTTTATTTTGAATTTGAAGGAAAAAGAATGCAAAGAAAAAGGCTTTGAATATGATGGGAAAATTAATGCATGGGATCTGCATTACTACATGACGCTGACAGAAGAACTCAAGTACTCTGTAGATCAAGAAGTCCTCAAGGAGTACTTCCCAATTGAAGTGGTCACTGAAGGCTTGCTGAACATCTATCAGGAGCTGTTGGGACTTTCATTTGAGCAAGTGGCTGATGCACATGTGTGGAATAAAAGTGTAACACTTTATACTGTGAAGGACAAAGCTACGGGAGAAGTATTGGGACAGTTCTACTTGGACCTTTATCCAAGGTACTAAGGATTACATTATAGGAGGCACTTTTTTTCTAGAAAAATACTAGATTTATATAGTACTGTGGCAGGCTACTAAATTAATATACAAAAACCATGACTTTTTATATATAGATAATAGAAGTAGGAGATATTTTAAAATCTCCATTAAAAATTGTACCTTAGAAAATCTAGTACTTTAGAATCAATTTAAATAAAGAGGTAAAAAACATATAAAAAAAAACTGGTGCTGGGGAGATAGCACAATAGTAGGGTGTTTGCCTTGCATGCAGCTGATTCAAACAGACGGTGCTTCAAATCCTGGCATCCCATATTGTCCCCCGTGCCTGCCAGGAGCAACTTCTTTTATATATATGTATATATATATATAATATATATATCTTTATTTAATATAATATATCTTTATTTAAACAGCTTGATTACAAATATGATTGTAGTTGGGTTTCAGTCATGCAAAGAATACCACCCTTCACCAGTACAACATTCCCATCACCAATGTCACAGATCTCCCTCCTCCCCACCCCATCCCCGCCTGTACTCTAGACAGGCTTCTACTTCCCTCATTCATTCACATTATTATGATAGTTCTCAATGTAGTTATTTCTCTAACAACACTCATCACTCTTTGTGATGAGCTTCATGTGGTGAGCTGGACCTTTCAGCCCTCATCTCTTTTGTCTCTGGGAATTTTGGGGGCGGGGGTTCAGGCCACACCCATTTGATGCTCAGGGGTTACTCCTGGCTAAGCGCTCAGAAATTGCCCCTGGCTTGGGGGGACCATATGGGATGCTGGCAGATTGAACCTCGGTCCTTCCTTGGCTAGCGCTTGCAAGGCAGACATCTTACCTCTAGCACTACCTCGCCAGCCCCGTCTCTGGGAATTATTGTAAAAATGTCTTTTATTTTTCTTAAAAACCATAGATGAGACTATTCTGTGTCTATCTCTCTCCCTCTGACTTATTTCACTCAGCATAATAGATTCCATGTACATCCATGTATAGGAAAATTTCATGACTTCATCTCTCCTGATTGCTGCATAATATTCTATTGTGTATATGTACCACAGTTTCTTTAGCCATTCATCTGTTGAAGGGCATTTTGGTTGTTTCCAGAGTCTAGCTATTGTAAATAACGCTGCAACAAATATAGGTGGGAGGAAGGGATTTTTGTATTGTATTTTTTATGTTCCTAAGGTATATCCTAGGAGTGGTATACCTGGATCTTATGGGAGCTCAATTTCCAGTTTCTGGAGGAATCTCCATATCACTTTCCATAAGGGTTGGACTAGGCAGCATTCCAACCAGCATTGAATAAGAGTTCCTTTCTCTCCTCATCCCCGCAAGAATGTGCGCCCATCTCTGTGGTGTGAGATGGTACCTCATAGTTGTTTTGATTTGCATCTCCCTGATGATTAATGATGTGGAGCATTTTTTCATGTGCCTTTTTGCCATTTGTAGTTCTTCTTTGATAAATTGTCTGTTCATTTCTTCTCCCCATTTTTCCCTCCCCATTTTTTGATGGAGTTAGATGTTTTTTTCTTGTAAAGTTCTGTCGGTGCGCCTTGTATATTTTGGATATTAACCCCTTATCTAATTGGCATTGTGTGAATAGTTTCTCCCACTCTGTGGGTGGCTCTTGAATCCTGGGCACTATTTTATAGGAGGCACTCTTAGGGATTCAACTCCTACCCAAATTAAGACTCCAGTTGTCCATATTTCTCATGTGCAGTTATTAGTAAGGGATTAAAGAAGTGGACTCTGAAGCCAGAATGTCTGGCTCCACCACTTACTGGGCTAGTTACTTCATTTTTCTGTACTTCTGTTGCCTTACCTATATTATAGGTCCTATAAAATGGAAATACTGATCAGACCTGCTTTGTAAGGTTGTTGTAGGGATTAAAATGGTTAATTATATGCAAGGCACTAATTAGAAGGCTACAACAACGTATAGCAAGTGTTGAATAAATGTTAGCTGTTATTATCATTATCATCCTCATCTAATTTGTGACTATACTTCCTTAATTTAAAGTTGATCTCCAAGATAACTGGGGCTGGAAAGATAGTACAGGGGTTTGACATTTTCTTTTCTTTTTTTTTTTTTTTTTTTTTTTTTTTTTTGGTTTTTGGGCCACACCCGGTGACGCTCAGGGGTTACTCCTGGCTATGCGCTCAGAAGTCGCTCCTGGCTTGGGGGGCCATATGGGACACCAGGGTTCGAACGTCGGTCCGTCCTAGGCTAGTGGAGGCAAGGCAGGCACCTTACCTCCAGCGCCACTGCCCGGCCCCGGGTTTGACATTTTTAATACCCAGCACCCCATATGGTCCCTCCAGCCTTCCAGGAGCAATTCCTGAGCACTGTTTCAGGAATAAACCCTGAGTACTCCCAGTTGTGGCTCCAAAACAAAACCCAAAAAGTTTATAATTTTGAATTTTACATATAAGTTTGTGACCTAAATTGTGTTTGAAATTTTCTTAAATTAATTAGCTAAAATTAGCTAAATTTTAAAGTTTGTGAAGAGTAAAAAGTCTGTACGACTTGTTTTTTACAATCAACTGTCCAGTTGTTGTTTGTAACGTTATTATTGAAAAAATGTTTTTCCTATTGTTTTGCATTTATTCCTTTGTCAAAGAGCAGTTGACTAATATGAATCTATTTATAGAGTCTCTATTATATTCCATAATCTATTGTCTTTTGTTAATACCACACTGTACTTACTGGAGCTTTATAAATAAGGCTTCATGCCAGTTAGTGTCTCTCCTTAATCTTTATTATACTTAGCTTTTCTGCATCTTTTGCATCTTCATATAAACATTAGAATGAGTTTGTTAATATCTACAAAATAATTTGCTTAAGTATTGATTAAAATTGTGTGATAGATGAAGTTGGGAATAATGTTGAGGTTTCCTGAATATGGATTTATTTCCACTTATTGATTTCTATCCAAATTTATTTAGTTCTTTGATTTTTTTTTTTTTTTGGTTTTTGGGCCACACCCAGTGATGCTCAGGGGTTACTCCTGGCTCTGCGCTCAGAAGTCGCTCCTGGCTTGGGGGACCATATGGGAAGCCGGGGGATCGAACTGCAGTCCGTCCAAGGCTAGCACAGGCAAGGCAGTAACCTTACCTCCAGCACCACCGCCTGGCCCCTGATTTTTTTTATTTTTTTATAATTTGTTTTATTTGGAGACTCACTTAGGGGTACTCAAGGCTTACTCCTGACTGCTTAGGGATCACTTTTGGCAGTGCTCAGGAAACCATATGCAGTACCTACAATCAAACTCAAGTTGTCCACATGCAAATCAAGTACTTCTAACTATTTAGTTTTATTTTAATAATATCTTTATTTAAGCACCATGATTACAAATGTGATTGTAGTTGGGTTTCAGTCACAAAAAGAATACCCCCCCCCCCTTCACCAGCACAACAGTCCCATCACCAATGTCCCATCTTCCTCCTCCCCTACCCACCTATATTTGAGACAGGCTTTCCACTTCTCTCATTCAAATTGTTAAGATACTTCTCAGTGTAGTTATTTCTCTAACAGCACTCATCACTCTTTGTGGTGAGCTTCATGAAGTGAGCTTGACATTCCAGCCCTCCTCTCTTTTATCTCTGGGAATTATTGCAAGAATGTCTTCCATTTTTCTTAAAGCCCATAGATGAGTGAGACTATTCTATATGTCTCTCTCCCTTTGACTTATTTCACTCAGCATAATAGATTCCATGCATATCCACATATAGGAAAATTCTTGACTTCATCTCTCCTGATGGCTGCATAATATTCCATTGTGTATATGTACCACAGTTTCTTTAGCCATTCATCTGTTGATTGGCATCTTGGTTGTTTCCAGAGTCTAGCTATTGGAAATAGCTGCAATGAATAGGTGTGAGGAAGGGATTTTTGTATTGCATTTTTGTGTTCCTAGGATATATTCGTAGAAGTGGTATAGCTGAATCATACAGGAGCTCAATTTCCAGGTTTTTGAGGAATCTTCATATTGTTTTTTATAAGGGCTGAACTAGATGGCATTCCCACCAGCAGTGAATGAGACTTCCTTTCTCCTCACATCCCTGCCAGCACTGATTGTTCTTGTTTTTTTGTGATACATGCCTGTCTCTGTGGCATGAGATGGTACCTCATTGTTTTGATTTGCATCTCTCTGATGATTAGTGATGTGGAACGTTTTTTCATGTGCCTTTTGGCCATTTGTATTTCTTCTTTGAGGAAGTGTCTGTTCATTTCTTCCCCCCATTCTTTGATGGGATTAGATGTTTTTTTCTTGTTAAGTTCTATCAGTACCTTGTATATTCTGGATATTAGCCCCTTATCTGATGGGTATTGGATGAATAGCTTCTGCCATTCTGTGGGTGGGTTTTGTAACCTAGGCATTATTTTCTTTGAGGCGCAGAAGCTTCTTATATTAATATAGTCCCAGCTGTTTACCTCTACTTCAACTTGTTTGCAGAGTGCTGTTTCCTCCTTGAAGATGCCTTTAGTCACAATGTCTTGGAATGTTTTGCCTACCTGTTGTTCCATATACCATATGGATGGGGCCTGATATCAAGCTCTTTAATCCATTTGCATTTGACCTTTGTGCGGGGTGTTAGATAGAAATCTGAGTTTGTTTTTTTTTTGCTTGTGGCTCACCAGTTGTCCCAACACCACCTGTTAAAGAAGCTTTCCTTGTTTCATTTTGCATTTATTGCCCTGTTATCAAAGATTAATTGTATATTTGGGGAGCATTCTCTGATTACTCAAGTCTATTCCACTGACTGAGGGTCTGTCTTTATTCCAATACCATGCTGTTTTAATCACTATAGCTTTGTAATACAATTTAAAATTTGGGAAAGTGATGCCTCCCATATCCCTTTTCTCAAGGGTTGCTCTAGCTATTTGTGGGTGTTTATTGTTACAGATAAATTTCAGGAATGTTTGATTCACTTCTTTAAAGAATGTGATGGATATTCTTAGAGGGATTGAATTAAATCTATACACTGATTTGGGGAGTATTGCCATTTTAATAATGTTAAATTCATGTTTAATAATGTTGATTCATGAATAAGGTATGTGTCTCCATTTCCTTGAGTCCTATTTTATTTCTTGGAATAGGGTATTGTAGTTTACTTTGTATAGGTCCTTCACCTCTTGAGTTGACTCCAAGGTATTTGAGTTTGTGTGGCAGTAATGTGAATGGGATTGTTTATAATGTCTATTTCTTCTCTATCATTATTGGTGTCTAAGAAGGCCATTGATTTTTGCATGTTAATTTTGTTAGTTATTTAGTTTTTCTATTTTATTGTTCATGGTTTTATACTTTCTTCACAATGATCTTAAACATATTTTGTTATTTTATACCTAAGTATTTCTTGTGGGACAGGTATAAAATATAGCAATGAGTTTTTTTATTTAAGTTTTCACTTATATATAGTTTTATATAGGAAAGTGATTGACTTCCATAAATTAATTTTATATTCTGAAATCTTATTATAACCAAATATTAGTTGCAGGAATTTTTGTCCTGATTCCATCCAATTTTCTACAACAATGAAATCATCTAAAAACAAAACAGTTTTGTTGAATCATTTTTAGTCCATATACATTTGATCCTTTCTGTCTTGTTGAGTTTACTTTGACTTTGAGTATAATTTGGAGAAAGAATGCTGATAGAGTCCATCCCTAATTTGTTCCTGAGCTTTCATTTTCATTCATTCAAATGGAATCTGTTCCTCCTCTCCCAGCAACAGGCTATTGTTTGTTCCTGGATGTTGCTAAGCCTGGTTAGGAGAGAGAATTCTCTATTGTTTGATCAAGCATCAGTCTTGGGCTCCCTGTCCCTAAGTCTTAGCAAAAGGGCTGTGGGGTGACCCTGCCCTCTCAGCTGTCAGCCAATTACCTCTGCCTCTCCTGCCCATTCTTCAGAGTAGAGAGGGTTTCCTCTGTCCTTCTCCCATTATCCTTGTATTTCCATCAGTGATTTTAGGAAGACAGAGTTTGTTGCTCTTTCCCCTGAAGTTGAAACTTGAGAGAGAGAGAGAGAGAGAGAGAGACAGAGACAGAGAGAAAGAGAGAGAGAGAAGTCTGAGCAATGGTCTGTACCTTTGTTTGCCACTTTACACCATGTTTATGTGTTCTAACTGCACACACCCAGGGAGAGCCATGCAGATGAACTTGCAAGTGAATGTAAAAGTCTGATCCATGACTCTGTATTAAAAGAAATGATAAGGACACTTAAGAAAAGGTAGTACAATATATAAATAAACAAATGGAAACCAAAAAAATTAAATCAATCTCAAACCTAAATTATTTTCAGCATTTAGTATTTTGAGCAAAAAATGAAAAGACAACAACAACAACAACAATAATAATAATAATCAAAGAAGGGGGCCGGGTGGTGGCGCTGGAGATAAGGTGCTTACCTTGTCTGCGCTAACCTAGGACGGACCGTGGTTTGATCCCCCGGTTCCGCATATGGTCCCCCGTGCCTGCCAGGAGCGACTTCTGAGCGAATAGCCAGGAGTAACCCCTGAGCGTCACTGGGTGTGGCCCAAAAACCAAAAAATAAATAAAAAAAAAATAATAATAATCAAAGAAACTTATTTTGTTTGGGGGGGTCATATCTGGAGGTACTCAGGGACTGCTCCTGTTTCAGTACTGGTTGTGTGTGTGAGTCACTCCCAGCAGTGCTCAGGCAACCATATGTGCCAGGATCCAAGCTGGTCTTCCTGAATGCAATGGTCAACCCCTTGTTTCCTCTCTGCCAAAAGGAAACTTATTTTAGAATAAAGTGTAATGTCCTATAGCTTTGGGAGAAACCATGACTGATACTATAACTGATATAATGTAGACAATGTTTTAGTATAATTCATTCTTTTTCCCATACTATCTAAAAGTAGTCTGTTTTCTGATTTATACTAGGAGCTCATTTAATTGTGCATACTATAAAAATTCTTAATTCCTTCAATGAAAAGAACAGCCTATGGATTGGTTCTAGTATATACCAAATCTAACTTTAAACATAACCTACCTGTAGACCATATGGGATTCTGGGGATTGAAGCTGGGTCAGCTACATGTAGGATACCACCTCTACCTCTTTCTGAGCCCAAAAGGAAGCTCAATAGAAGGGACCTTGAAGCTAGAACTCATGATTGCAATTCTAATGAGTGAGAGTTTGGTCTAGTTTTAGTTTCTCCACTAGAACAAAACGTCAATCACTTTCTAAGAGATGAGTTATTCTGTCTTTTAGAGCTATCCAGTGTGACTCAGAGACATCCCCACCCCTCACCCTCATCATTCCTTGAGAAGTTTTAGGACCTCACCAGTCCTGCTCTTGCTTCCCAGGGAAGGAAAATACAACCACGCTGCCTGTTTTGGTCTCCAGCCAGGCTGTCTCCTCCCGGATGGAAGCCGCATGATGTCTGTAGCAGCCCTGGTGGTCAACTTCTCCCAGCCTCTTGCACACCGGCCCTCACTGCTGCGGCATGATGAAGTGAGGACGTACTTCCATGAGTTTGGTCATGTCATGCATCAAATCTGTGCACAGGTTAGTGAGTGGCTTCTGACAGTATACCTGCCAGTTTCTTTTCTAGACATTTTTCTCATTGCTGTCATGCTTCTAACCTTAGCATATTTGGGTAGAGTGAGGGAAGGGAGGAGAGAGAGAGGAGTTGAGCCACAATGGAAGGTTCTCAGGGCTTGTTCCAGACTCTGTTTAAGGATCACTCCTGCCAGTGCCCATATCTGGTACTGGGAATTGGTTCAGGATCAACCATGTGCTACCCTTCCCTGTACTATCGCTCTGAACCCACCAACATGTTTTTTAGAAAGCTAAAAAATAAAAGATGTTAAAATCTGCCTTTTATTAAAATTTATTTAGTTCAGTGATTTTTAAGTATCTCTTTACTCCTTTTTTATTTTGTTTTGATTTGGGGACAAAGCCTGGTAATGCTAGGAGTTACTTCTGGCTCTGCACTCAAGAATTAATGCTGGCAGTCCACATGTGGACCAGGTGTAGTGTTAGTTATCAAACCTCGGTGAGATGTGTTCAAGGGCAAATGCCCTTTCTACTGTACTATGTTTCTGGTCCCTTTTACTCCTGTTTTAAATAATAAACATCTTATAAATGCTTTAATGTCTTTAAGCTAAAATCACAGACATAATATAGTTGTGTATCTGAAGTTTACTATATGGGGAGCTTGACAGGGAGAAGATACATGTTTATAATACTTTGCAAATGACTTCTCTTCATTCCCGAAAAAAGCACATATTTTTCTCACTTCTTTTTCTTTTAAACCAAAGTTTTCCTTTCACTGTGGTATTTGCACCTGAGATTGAAAGAGTTGGCTCTTAGCTAAGACATGCAAGTTATTGTTCTGGGACTTCTCATGGCAGTGCTCACACATGTTATGCACACAGACCATGGCACTTCACACTCCCTTTTGTTTTATCGCTCTCTGGGAGTTGTTTACCCTTCTGGTGCTTTCATGTTCCAGGTTGTCATGTGTCCCAAATTACTTTCAGGAACAGGGGGCTACAGATAGTAGAGCTTCCAGGATCATGCTTGGCATGTGTGGACCCCAGGGATTTGGACTCCTGATTGTGTGCTGGCAGAGCAGGCCTTCTAAGCCTCTGTACTGCTGTGCTTCTGGGCCTGCTTCAAGCTTTAAAACATCATCCAGTAAAGTAAGCCCAAATAATTCTGCGATAAACTAATATGTGTTTGCTGATATTTAACCTTTCTTGGCATCAGTAAATACCAAAGTTTAATGGTCAGCTAACACTTTATAGATACATAGAAATCAAAATTAACTGAGGCATTTGTGACTAAATGTTTGAAATACAACTGTGAAAGACTTGTAATCCACAATTCTCAAAAAAAATTAAAATTAACGGAGGCAGAGAGTTTTCCAATTTTGAAATATTTTTTATCAGTCTGTATCTCTATAAGCTTTTTAGAAATAACCTTCTTATAATAAATAGTTCCACATTTATGAAAATTTGCTTTGATAAAAACTGTCTATGTTATTTTTCCCTACTATTATTTTATATCTGGGGAGAGTGTGGGGAGGGACCTCCACCTGGGAAAGCGTGGGTTATACACTGGACTCCTACTCAGGAGCCAGATGTATGTGGTCCATTGAACTATTCTCACATTTTCTCCCCGTGTCATAGTATACTATTAAGAAGTCAGTCAATAGTTCAACATGCCTAACTAGTTTCTGTATTTTATGTATCTTATTCTTTTTCCCTAAATATCCTTTCTTTGTAAAGAAAAATGTTTCAGGAGGGCCATAGATAAATTAAGTACAGAAATTAAGATGTTTGCCTTGCCAGCCTTGTTTCAATCCTTGGTTCCGTTTGACCTCCTAAGCACCACGAGGAATGGTGGTGACCCTGAATATCACCAGTTGTGGCCCAATGAACCACATACACAAATGTTTTTTAAAGCAACAATATAGCCTCAATGAACATAAAAAAATAATAATAAGCTGAGGAGATAATAAAGTGGGTAGAGTGTTTGCCTTGTAAGCGGTTCACTTGGATTTGATCCCTGACATCCCCCATTAGGTCTCCAAAGCACTGTGAGGAGTTATTCTGAACACAAAGTCAGGAGTAATCCCTGAGCACTGCCAAGTATGGCCCAAACCCCAGCCCTTCCAAAATGAAAAAAAAATTGATCAAATAACTTTATCAAATAATCATATGCTTGGGCATGGTGATGTAGTGGCATAATCATGGTAGTATTCAGGAATATACACTGTATATGAATTTCTCAAATCTGTCAACAACTGAGTAGCTGATATAGAAGTAAATCTGACATTGCAAGTTACCTTTGTCAATTGTCTTGGTCTTTTTGGGCTACTGTGATCAGAAGCCACAAACTGGGTGGCTTATAAACAGCACACATTTATTTCTCAACCTACTAGAGGCTTGAAGTCAAATTTCCAGATGCCTAGAGTTTGTGTGTGGTGAGGCTAGCTGTCACTTCACTGGGGGCCTTCTTGGCATCATATATTGGAAGGGCCAGAGGACACACAGAGTAGTCTCTTTAATAATTAAATTGGAGAGGCCATAGCCACAGCGTAGAGGTAGGGCGTTTACCTTGCATGCTGCTAACCCAGGATAGACCTTGGTTTGATACCCAGCATCCCGTATGGTCCCCCAAGCCAGGAGCAATTTCTGAGCGCATAGCCAGGAAGAACTCCTAAGTGTCACCAAAAAACAAACAAACAAAAAAATTGGATCTCATTCAGGAGAGCTCTTCCTTCATGACCTCATGACCTCCAAAGGCCTTTCATCACATAGGGTCAGGTCTTTATATATGAATTGAAGCTGTAGTGGGAGTGGACTGATTGGGGGTGAAGAAGGATACATAAACATTTAGTCTTTAACATTAATGATAAAATAATTTACAAACATAATAGCAATTTCTTGGAAATTTTCTATACTCAGAAGTTGCTCCTGGCAATTTTTTGTTTGTTTGGTTTTGGTTTTTGGGTCACACCCAGCAGTGCTCAGGGGTTATTCTTGGATCTGCACTCAGAAATTGCTCCTGGCAGGCTCACAGGACCATATGGGATGCCAGAAATCAGAGATATAGTACAGCAGATAGGGCAGGATATTTGCCTTGCAGGCAGCCAACCAAGATTCTATCTCCAGCATCCCACATGGTCTCCTGAGCACCTCTAGGAGTGATTTCTGAGCACAGAGCCGGGAGTAACTGCTGGGTATTTCCAGGTGTGGCCCAACAATAAAAACGAAAAGAGTGGGACACATCTTTCTTGCTCTGATATGTGGGTCATTCTCCAGCAAACCAGAGAAGTCCTGACTCATTGTAATAACCAAAAGTGTACCCACTTATTTCCAAAATGCTCTGTCTCTATTGTTGAAAATAGTTTAGTTCTTTCTGCCTTTTGTCTTTACAACTTGGTGCATTCATGTTTTTATTTACCGGAAGGGCACCAAACAGATAGAAATCTAACCCATACATAGTCCTGATATGCTAATAGTCTTTTTCTACATTCTGTTTTCTCCAAGGGAAAATTTCTTTCAGAATAAATATGAATGTTTTTATTCTTAGATTAAACTTAAAGTCTGTTTTTAGAGTACTGGGGTTCCTGAAATGTTTGTTTTTCATCAGTATCTATTTTGTGGCTAGCATTTCCTTAATTTGGAAAGGATTAGTCTCTGGTTTTCTAAATATTTTTATGAAGAATTCAGTAAAATAAAATGCTGAGCTGGGATGATGACTCAAAGGGCTGGAGCTCATGCTTTGCATGCAGGAACCCCAGGTTTGATCCTTAATGTTACCACAGTTCTTCAAACACCACTCAGTATGGCCCCCAAAAAGTCAGATACTTTTTTTTAACTTTAGATCTTATTTTAATCCAAAATCTTGTTATGTATTCTTTACACAGTTCTTTGCTTTTAGAATAGGGAGCTTTAACTTTGGTCTCTGAAGACATTTTGAAAATCTAGTGTAAGCTATAAATTCTTCTTCCAGAAAAGTATAGGTATATTCAAACATTTGAGATAGTTATTTGGAATTCCTACGTGTTCACAGATCTCTTAAAGACCAGATTGTGCTAAATTCTCAGAACCCGATTTGAGGCCAGAGAGATGATTGAAGTGGTAGAGTGTATCCCTAGCATATATGAGACCCTGAATTTGATCCCTGACATCAAAACTTTTTTCAGCATATACTTATAATATTAAAATATAAGTATAATATATATACATAAATGCATATGTCTTGGTTTTTCTCTGTTGGTTATCAGCTAATAATTTCACAAGGAGGCCATTTGGTATCTCAGTCACATTGATTAAAATCATAGAAATCTTGAAAGTTTTAGTGTTCTTGATGTATGTTCCTGTTTTCACTCAAAGCCCTGAGAGTATCATGTACTGACCATGTATTCATTGTGCTATTCTTCACCACTCTGTTTTCCTTTTTTTAAAACTCTGTTTTTCCTACTGTCATATTTTAAAAAAATGACATCAGCTGTTTTTTATTTGGAAAATGTCTTGAAACCCAGATTCTTGATTCTTATTACTTCAGAATAGTTTGCCTAGAGAGTCTAATCAATCTTTGTGTGTGTATGTATACATATACACACATATATATTGTACATTAGTATGGTATCTCTTGATACAGTGGACTATATTCAGATCTTGGAGCTTGCCCAACCTCATCTATGAATACTAAATGTGTCAGAAACATGAGTCATGTCTTAGTACAATCCCATGCTTAGTCATAGCCTTATGAGATTATCTTTGAAAAATTCATTACTTGCCTATTAATTTTTTCAAATGTTCTATAACACTTTAAGAATTTTTGAGATACTTGTATTTGGCACCAGGGAATACTGCTTTTGTCTTAAAACAAAAATTCATATAATTTGCAGCTTTCCAATAATTCAATATGTTGTAAACAACAAAATGGGCTGGTAAATGAGTAAGAAGTTCAATAGCTTCTCTTGCTCAGTAATCCTTTTAGTTTATCTGAGAACACAGTGAATCAAAAGTGTGCCACATATATCAAGAAGATTGGCTTTAAGATATGGCACCTCAGCATATATGTTCTCTACTTAGCAATGTGCAAGTATGGTGACCAGTAGAGCTGGTTGGAGCTTGTCAGAGTCAGATCAATGTGTGTTGGCAGTGACATCCAGTTTTCAAACATGTAGATACACTAGTTCAGTATTTCTCCCATCTCTTCACTCAGGTGCTGAGTTTCACCATGTTGTCTTGTGCTAACTTTGCAGAGTAGGTCATTTTTAAGATAGCAATCAAGAGGTGGTGTCTCTTCTTCCTGTTTCAGAGCTTTCTTGTGGTTTGGGCCCTGGGTAATCACTAGCCTTTTGAACTTACATAGAATAGAAAGGAAAAAAAAATTTTAAACAGCCGCCATTGTAATATCTGTGTTGGTTTGTACATTCAGAGCAGTAATGAGTTTGAGACCTGTTAGTGACCTTGAGAAAGAAAAAGAAATAGGGGTCTCCCCACCAGGCCAAGTGGTCCAATCATACCCAGCCGGGTTGTCTAGTGCTAGTACAGGGATTCAACTTGGGACCTCAGGCATGAGGAGTGTATGCTCAATTCCTTTGAGTTAGTTCCTTGGCCCTAGAGGAGAAAAAAATGTCTTAAAGCAACAGTTGGAAGGGGGAAAAAGCCGCTATTGGAGTCCTAATAAAGTCTTTTTAATTCAAAGTGAAAGTAATGGCAGAACAGAAAAACTTCAGAATATGCAATTTCAGCATGTTCATATGGTCACAAAACTGACAGAGAATCTTCCCTACTTAATTTGGCTTGGCTTGGGGCTTCCCCCCACCACTTTATTGCCACTTCCCTGGCTATGACTTGGGGTCACACATTTACTGTCTGGATCCCCCTGTCAGCTAAGTCTGCCAGGTCTCACACATTTCTGTTGCAGTGGTGAAACACGGACGTGCTGGGAGGCACATTCATTTATTCTGACAGTAGTGTTTATTAGGGTGGAATGTACTCCTGCCCACAGTGCTCACACAGCTGTTCATTGCACACTTTGCTGCACAAGGAGATTGTACACTCTGCTGGAGTATAGAGGATTCCAATTAGCAGAGGCCCTAGGGTTTTTATTTGGTATTTGTGGGCAACATCAAGAATCAGCCTTATAGCCTCACATGTCAAAGACAGATGTGTTTAGCCACCTGCCAGGCCTGTGCTTTATGCATTTTCAGTGAGTAGTGTTTCAAGTAAACATAGTCCATACATAGTCTGAAAGTCTCCCTGTGTTACAAGAAGGGTTTCAGGTTCAAAATCCTGTTGTGTGACATTTGTCAAGTTACTGGGGCCTCGTTGAGCTATTTCATTTTTCATATTTCATAAAATAGAGGACCTCAATAATTCTCAAACCTATTCCCCTTGAGTGCTGGCAAGATCAAATAAAATAATATGTGATAAATAAAACAATCTGGGAAAGCAGAAATGGCATATATATGTGAAAAAATTTTGTAGCAGCTCTGCTTATGTATATAATTTAGTTCTTTTGAAATCAATAATTAGCCTGGGGTCATAAATTAACATTGGAGTTAATTGGGCAGTGAATGTCGCATGTCCTTGCAGGAAAAAATCTTCTTCAGGCTCAAAAGAATTCACGAGTACTTGCCTTTGGTGGCTTTTGGGTAAAGATCTGTGGGAAGTGATTAAAAAGCATTGGGTTTGTGTTTGTTTTGTTTTCTTTATTACTGCCTGCTTAGAACTTTGATTCCTAAAACTGAAACCAAATGCACAATGTCAAGTGTTGAAGTCCTGAGAGATAAGCAGAGGAGACATGTGGGTCAGCATTAACACCAAGGAAAAGTCCTTGGAGGTAGCTGAGGACAGCCAAAGAGTTCGAGCAGCCAAATTTTTGCTTTGCTTCTATATTACAACCACTGTTGATTTTATCCTACAATATTCTCTGAAATGTCCAAAGTACTTAGAATTTCTAGGTTTGTGGGGAAAAAATTTTTGAGGGGCTGGAGCAATAGCACAGCAGTAGGGCATTTGCTTTGCCCAGGACAAACCTAGGATAGACCTTGGTTCGATCCCCAGTGTTCCATATGGTCCCCAAAGCCAGAAGCGATTTCTGGCACATAGCCAGGAGTAACCCCTGAGCTTCACTGGGTTTGGCCCCCAAACAACAAAACAAAAAAAGATTTTGAGTGCTGAAGTGGTAGTTCTTAGTAACACTAGTAGTGCTATTGCCTTATACATAGCAGACTCTTGTTCCATCCTCAGTACCTATTTGGTCCTCTGAACCTTGCTATAAATGATCTCTGAGCATAGAGCTAGTAGCAAGTCCAGAGTACAGCTGGATGTGACCTCAAAAACAAACAGACCAAAATAAAAACAACTTTCTTTTAAAAAAAAATAAAGTGGGGCCAGAGAGATAGCATGGAGGTAAGGCATTTACCTTACATGCAGAAGGACGGTGGTTCAAATCCCAGTATCCTATATGGTCCCCCGAGCCTGCTAGGAGCAATTTCTAAGCATAGATCAGAAGTAACCCTGAGTGCTGCCGGGTGTGACCCAAAAAACAAACATAAAAAAAAAAGAAAAAGCTCATACTTAGACAATTTTATTTCTCAAGAATTTCTAATGAGGTCCAAAAAATGGTTCAGAGGGCTGAAGCACATGCTTCACATTCAGAAGCCCTGATTTCAGACCCTGGCATTAGTTATATGCATTAAATGGTCATCCCCCTTGCCTGCCCTCTCCAACCTCCAATGAATTTCTATTGGAGCAGTTCTAAGTTTATGTTACTTTTGGGTCTTTTGTTGTCAAAACATTATCTGTAGCAGTAATGCCTTAAATATTTTTGGAGTATCACCTGCAAAATAATGTGTTAATTGGATTTTTAATGTTCATTTTACAACACTTTGACTTATCTGGGAAATGTATTCACTTCAATAATTATGGCAGTTCATAAAGTACTGTATTTACCACCTTCAAAAAGCTTATATTGAAAGCTACTCTTATTGGGATATTTTGGTCAAAACTAAGACCTAATTCATTGCATTGGTGTTTTGCAAGCCAGATCTCCATAAGGCTGCTAGATCATTGGACATGTCCATGGTTCTGTGTGAATAAACACAGTGATGAACTCTTTGCTGGAAATTGAGCTTTTGAATTTTGTAGATTCTTTGTCCTCATTCAAGAAACATTTAAATGAAACAGGAGAAACAGCGTGACTGACTTTCGGGAATTGGCTAAGCAATAGAATTATTTTTAGCTTTTACTCCTTGCAAACATTTTCTTTTGTTCTTTAGAAGACAGTGTTGATCTGGTCATTCATTTGCTGTGCTCTTTCCTGACTCGAATATGGTTTGGGACAAAATAAGCCCTCTCTTCTGCACGACATAACTGGGCTAACTTATTCAGTTGTAATTCGTGAGTTATTCATTTGTTCATGTTTTCCTAGGCTCTCAAACACCAAAACACTATCATCACCACCAAGCACACACAAATATTTTATTGTCCATTGGAATTGGGCTCCATCCCACCCCCATATCTACAACACTGACTGAAAATGAACATTTTTCAGTAGAGTAGATGAAATTTCTATTTTTATCCAAATATTGTGTAGAGGTCACTAATCATGATCTTGCCTTCATTTTCTGTGTCTACCTATTCTTTTTTTTTTTGGTTTTTTGGTCACACCCGGCAGCGCTCAGGGGTTACTCCTGGCTCCATGCTCAGAAATTGCTCCTGGCAGGCACGGGGGACCATATGGGGCACCGGGATTCGAACTGATGACCTTTTGCATGAAATGCAAACGCTCTACCTCCATGCTATCTCCCAGGCCCCATCTGTGTCTACCTATTATCAAAAAATTTTTAAGATGATTTAATTATAATGAGAGAATCTCAATGTCAAGCTGTAGGTGACAAAGACTGATCTTCACCACTCAATCTCATCTTCAAACTTTGAAATTTTCCCAGTAGTTAGAAGATTTCTAAGCAAGCACAGTAAAATTTCACTTTCAATCTTTCTGAAAGTGAATTCTGTAAACAGATTTTTCTACTTTAGATTCCTTCTAAGAGGATTTAGACATTTTGGGTGGGGGGTCACACCCGGCAGTGCTCAGGGGTTACTCCTGGCTCCATGCTCAGAAATTGCTCCTGGCAGGCACGGGGGACCATATGGGGCACCGGGATTCGAACCGATGACCTTTTGCATGAAAGGCAAACGCCTTACCTCCATGCTATCTCCTGGGCCCCAGATTTAGACATTTTGTCCCATTGTGACTTAACCTTTTATTGCTTTCACTTTTCTGTACGATAGAGATGCATTACAGCATTTGTGGCTCACTTTGTGGGTTCTGGAGTCAAACCACCTGGTTTCAGATCCTAGTTCTGCTCTTTATCTGGGTATACCTCAATTTCCTTATCTAAAAAAATGACAATTACATTACTACATGCAATTGTTTTGGAATGTAGATCAGATAACCCATGTAGAGAGACTAGCACAAGCCTGGGCAGTAAAGTCTCAATAGATAGTAGCCGTTGTAACTATACTATAATATATATTTTTTATTTAACATCAAGTACAGTTATTTTGGAAAATTTTATAACAGAAAGAAGCAGAATGCTATTTTCTTGACCCCCTCCATCTTCTAACCCCTGCTTTGTGAAATGTTCTATTGGGCTATCCCCAGAAGTGGCCTAATTCCAATGCTTAGTGAATTTCATTTCCTTTGACCCTTTTTTCATTTGCAGCTCTTCACATCTAGAATTAGCACAATTATAATGGGAAGTCAAGCAAAACCTTTTTTTTTTCTCTTTTGCATAAAGACAGGAAGACAGAATGGAGGATAGCGTTGACATCTGTGCCTCTGCCCTGGGCCAGAAGCAGCATGGTTATTTGTTGCTGATGCAGCATCCCATCTGCTACCTTCTCTGCTAGTTAAATTCCTCCTCCTTTCCCTCCTTCCCTTTAGAGCTCCAGAGGTGATGAAGTTAGAGAGATAAGACTGAAGTGTAAAACATCTGAAGAGGGAAACAGGACAGAGCTTCAAGAACAGACAAGACAAAGATAATCCAGTAGATAACCCAGTTGGGTAAATGCTAAATTCCCTCCAGTGACAAATTTTCTGAGTCGGTGGATTTTGAAGGTCAAAAAAAAAAAGGCAAAAGCAAAACAAAACAAAACCACTAGCATGACCAAGTGAATTCACATCTTTAGGTTCAGCAGCTCTTCATACATCTGAAATTTTGCAACTTGAAGTCATGCTTTGTGCACAGGAGGTCTGGATTTGATTCCCACTGCCTATTGGTTTCCTGAACCAAGAGTAGCCTCCAAGAACCTCCTGGTGCAGTCCAAAGCCAAAAAAAAAAGGAAAAAAAATATTTGAAATTTTGTCTGATGACAGATGGTAGATGTCTGTATTGTGATATGATAATCATCTCCAGGAATAGGTGTGGAATCATTATGTTATACACCTGAAACTAATATAATGTTATGTGTCAATTTGCCTCAATAAAATGAGCACACTATAATATTTAAGAAGCACAATATTTTCTTTATACCAGACCCAAATAAATATCTATGTTTACAAGGAGTGCTTAAACTTTTGATTTTTTTTTCTCTTTTCTTATAGCTATACTTAGCTCATCCATTCACCACTGAAATTACTTTTCATTAAAAGATCACTTCTTAGGCCAGAGGACTATACAAGTATAAAGGCACTTTTGCCTTGCCCAGAGCCAAGCCCTGGTCTATGCCTGGCACTATATATTCCTGAACACCTTTAGAAGTGAGCTCTGAGCACAGCTGGGGTATGTAAAATAAATCACTATAATATCGCATCTTCTACCCAGTCTGAGATAACTCAAACTTTCTACAGGTATCTCAGAAGCACTTTTTTTTTTTTTTTGGTTTTTGGGTCACACCCGGCAGCGCTCAGGGGTTACTCCTGGCTCCATGCTCAGAAATTGCTCCTGGCAGGCACGGGGGACTATATGGGGCACCGGGATTCGAACCGATGACCTTTTGCATGCCTTCCCTCCATGCTATCTCCCGGGCCCCTCAGAAGCACTTATTTAAAGTTTAGAATATAAAACTTTACATATACACCCCAAAGCTGTCTGTCAGTATTATTGTTATTTGATTTTTTAGTTGAGTTAAACATACACTTATTTTATTTTAGTTGAGGAATGAGTGTCCCCAGAAAAGCATATATTTGGCAAATAAAAGTATGAAGTGGGAACACTGGGGCAGTGCTGAACAGAAGCAGACACTCTACTCTGGTGAGGGTGTGGTGTTAGAATGTTTTATGTATGAAACTCTGTCATTATAATTATTATAAATCATAAAATTAAAAAATTGAAAAAACACAAACATAAAAAAAAAACAGGGGGCCGGGCGGTGGCGCTGGAGGTAAGGTGCCTGCCTTGCCTTGTGCTAACCTAGGACGGACCTTGGTTCCATCCCCCGGTTCCCCATATGGTCCCCCGTGCCTGCCAGGAGTGACTTCTGAGCGAATAGCCAGGAGTAACCCCTGAGCGTCACTGGGTGTGGCCCAAAAAACAAAAACAAAAAAATTGAAAAAACACAACTGCCTAAAATTAAAAACACACACAATTGTAAAATCAGTAAGGAAAAATATAAGAAAACCAGAAAAAGGTAGAAAAAGGTGGCTCAGTCTTTTATCCCTTTCTCTCTCTTTCATTACTGGAAGGTCACATTTGCAAGTGGTCATGTGCTAAAACTTTTCACTGTGGTATTCCCAGGGTTGCACATCAAGTGTGGTGCTCACTCTTACACGGGGCTACAATAATAATCCAGGATCATAGTTTATAAGTTGTGTGCCCACACTAAGGCTGGTTATAGTGTTCGGGTTGTGGAGTTAGAAGGGTTAGGTGGAGTTAGGTTGGTTCAGGGCTGGGGATGTATTTTTCTCACCACAGCTCACACTTCATCACCTCTGAGTTGCTATGCAGGCTCCTTTGCTTGCAGTGCTCACACCTGGCTGTGTTTTGGCCAGAGTCATTTGCAGGACAGGAGATCACAGGGCAGAGTTGCCAGTTTCAAGCTCAGCACATTGGACTACTCTGAGGACAGAACTTACAGCCTTACACTGGCAACATGGGCTCCCTACGTCGCTGAGCTAGCCCCTGGGCACTCTTCTCATTTTTAATGGAAAAAATTTTTGCAGTGTATGTTTACCTCCAAATCTGAAGCTTGTTTTAACTTAGCCTCTCTTATTTTTATGATTTCCTGGTGAACCAAATTTGTTTATGATGCAAAAGGATAAAATAATACTTTAATAGAGGGTATTCAAAGGTCATTTTCCATGCTACTTGGCTGCTCTATGTTCTTTTCCTTTGAATTTGAGGTTAATCTTAACCCTTCATCAAAGGATTGTTGACTGATTCAGATTTAAGTCCTGAAGAGTCTTAATTATAATTGATCACATAAACAGTTCTCATTCATTGCTTTGAAAAAAGACCGCTGTGCTTACTTTCTAGACTGATTTTGCACGATTTAGTGGAACAAATGTGGAAACTGACTTTGTAGAGGTGCCCTCACAAATGCTTGAAAATTGGGTCTGGGACGTTGATTCTCTCCGAAGACTGTCAAAGCATTATAAAGATGGAAGCCCTATTATGGATGATCTACTGGAAAATCTGGTTGCTTCTAGGTTGGTTAATACAGGTATGACATGTATTTTTTAAAGGAAAATAAAGTTGCCTCATGAAAAACTGTGGGCATCTTTTTCTATGGAACTTGCCTCCCGTTTATTTTTTGGTTTTTCTTTTTTCATTTTACTCCTTTCCTTTCCATTTAATAATAGTATACAAAGGGTACTCGTATACAGGACAAGGGGAAGGTGCAGAGAAGTATTGAATGGCAAACCCTGAGATTATGCAGCATACAACGTATTTTGGGAGGGGGTATTTTATTTCTCTTTAACTATTTCCTTTTTTTGCTAATTAGTTTATAATTGTATACTATTTTAGATGTGATGATTTAGTTTTATCATACTCAGCCACCAAAGTTCCAGTGCCATCCTATCACCAAAAAGGCCCCTGTCCCATTCTGCTTGCCTTTCATATCTTAATTGGAATGAGATGTCTTACTCCCATTTAACAAATGGCTCATAGGAAGCTGCTTTTGAAATCTATAATCATGTAATACTGGAATACATAGTTTCTCTCTCTTTAAAAAGATCTTTTTTATTGCAACCATTGTGATTTACAAAGTTCTTCGTAGTGGGTTTCAGACAATGTGTCAGGGCCAGTCCCACCACCAGTATTGACCTTCCTCCATCAATATTCATTCTTTTTTTTTTTTTGTAATATGCCCAAACATTC
>PVKC010006786.1:0-30754 GCA_004027635.1 Crocidura indochinensis | reverse complement strand
CTCCCTATTTTTTTTTTTGACCAAAGGTCTTTTCTTTCCATTTCTTCCATATTTTGCTGTGCCTATGCAAATGACACCTGACACACACACACACACACACACACACACACACACACACACACACACACACACACACACACAAAGAGGGAGAGTGTATTAAACCTTCGGTTATTGTATTAATGATTTTATTGGTGATTCAATAATTTTCACAAATATAACTGCTAAATGAATTCTCTCCCCTTTTCTTCTTTTTTTTAATTCCCTATTTTCTTTCTAAATTTTCTTTTTAAATTTTCACTTTCTGTCTTCCTGAAACAAATGTATTATGATCAGTTATATCAACTATGAAATTTATTTTCTTTTAATAAATTAAAAAATCAAATGAACCCATAAAAATAGAAATAAGTCAAGGCTTCCAGGCACTATATTGATGGAGACCTCTTGAAAGATATTTGCTTCAAACACTGGGACATTTTTAGACTTTACAAGAAATTTATTAGAAATGTATTTTATTCACTTCAGTGGGGAGAAACCCTGTATCTCCTAGGCCAAGGAAATTCCCTCTATAATATCCCCAATCATTACTGTGCCTATACAGGGGGAAAAAGAAAAGAAAGGAAAAAAAGCACAAAACAATCATTTTTCCACATACTTATTTATCAATTGATCGATTTTTTGACATCTTTATATTAGTGTTGAGATTGAAGTTGATGTCTCCAATATTATTTTATTTTATCTTATCTTTCTCTTTCTTTTTGCACTTCAGCATGAGTTGATTTCAGAACCAAGTCTGTTGTGTGGTGCTTCTCTTTATTGCTGTGGTGCTCACTGGATATTTAATTTGATATTTCTTTCCGTATTGTGGTGGTGTTTCAATTGCCTTTTTCATGTCCTCACTCAAACTGAGGTTGAAATCCTCTGGAAGGACTCTGACTCTGACTATTTGCAGCATATTTGGCTTCTTTTTTTTCCTATTATTTTGTTTCCTTCCAGCAAAACCACATACCTCGATTTATCTAGCTACACTTCTTAAATAGAGGGGGAGACAGGGAAGGGTACCAGGACCAAACAGATATATGACCACTAATAATGAGCTGGACAAAGAGGGGACCTCTTACTCTAGCAGTCCCGGGGGGGGGGGGGGTATATGGTTTGCAGAAGGGGAACTGGGATGG
Source organism: Crocidura indochinensis (assembly GCA_004027635.1). NCBI lineage: Eukaryota > Metazoa > Chordata > Mammalia > Eulipotyphla > Soricidae > Crocidura > Crocidura indochinensis. The sequence continues at coordinate 29,579 of PVKC010006786.1, read as the reverse complement.
GGGGAGGACATATTTGGTGATGGGTATTCCCCTGATTCAATGTTGATATGTACCTAAAATACTACTGTGAAAGACATGTAATCCATTATGATCAAAATAAAAATTAATAATAATAATAATAAAGAAATGTATTTTATTTTGAACTTGGGAGAAAAGTTTCATGTTATAAAAATACTCAGATTCCAGGTTGAAAGCTGTTGCTCAAATTTTAACTTTCTAGGTAATTTATCGAATAAATGCAATCACTTTTAGATCAGTGTTGTGTGTGTGTGTGTGTGTGTGTGTGTGTGTGTTTGGGTCACACCCGGCAGTGCTCAGGTGTTACTCCTGGCTCCATGCTCAGAAATTGCTCCTAGCAGGCACAGGGGACCATATGGGATGTCGAGATTTGAACCTATGACCTTCTGCATGAAAGGCAAATGCCTTACCTCCATGCTATCTCTCCAGCCCCTCTAGGTCAGTCTTGATCACACTGCTTTTGTGTATCTGGTCTTTTATTATTACATTCCAAGTATTGTGGTTTTATCTTTAGGATCCTGATAGTTTCTTTTTTTTCTGTATTTCTTGAATGTTGTTCAACGATCAGTTAATCAATTTGAAAATAGTTCTTTAGGAGCTTTATTTTAAAGCATATGTAGGTTTTACTATAGAAGTGGTTATTTTAGGACAAGCAATTTTTTTCTAACTTCATTCCATTAATTTTTGTTTGTTTGTTTTAGGGTCACACATGATGGTGCTCAGGGGTTACTCCTGGTTCTGTGCTCAGAAGTCACTCCTGTCTGGCTTAGGGAACCATATGGGATGCCGGGATTTGAACCCGGGTCCATATGGATTGGCCATGTGCAAGGCACACACCTTACCACTATGCTATCACTCTGGTCCCCATAATCCATTAATTTTGAACATATCCTAAATATTAAAAAATAAAAGAATATGCAACTGAAACTTAAAAATAGACTGTATATTTAGATATTTATTATCTGCTCCTTTGTATTGGTAAGCTTAATATGTCCTCAGTCTTAGGCATAATTCTTAATATTCTATTAGATACCCTATATGTTATGAGAGATCTTACTACTCATACAGATGCTCATAACTATCCAAGCTTTGATGGATGTGTCAGCTTCAAGAAAATCATATGACCACATTGAACAATGCTATGAAGGAAAAAAGAATCCTCCCAATAAGAAAGCATATAAGTAGGGACTGGAGAGATAGCACAGCGGTAAGGCATTTGCCTTGTATGCAGATGGTCGGTGGTTCGAATCCCGGCATCCCATATGGTCCCCCAAGCCTGCCAGGAGTGATTTCTGAGCATTGAGCCAGGAGGAACCCAGAGTGTTGCCCAGTGTGACCCAAAAACAAAAGAAAGCATACAAGTAACTTGTCAACTGTTAAAAACCTGTATTTTACAGAAATGATACAGAATTTTAAATTTAATAGATATAACTAGTTATAATGATAGAAAGAAATATTTTATTGAAGCACTGACTCCACCTTTAAGCTATGATTACGGAATTTGCAATCACATCAATCAGTTGTCAAGAATTTTATTTTAATTTTTTATCTAAGTAATTATAATGTTTTATTATATGTATCTAAATATTAATAAAAATTTTAGGTTTATTACTAGAAGATGCCAGAACCTAAATTTATATACAGTTTTTATCTTACAAGCCAGAACAAGTAGTCACAGGAAATGAACACACAGCATAATAGGTGTCTCTGATCTCCCAAGCACTTATGGATACTTTAGAGTTGATTATTGGTATAATCATGAAAATTATCCATGGTAGATTTATTTAGACTTGACAGAAATTCTACTTACACAATAACTGGGGTGGTCATAGTTCACTTTTGTTAGGGGTTGGAAATATGCTCAGTGGTAGAACATTCACTTTGCATGGGGAAGACTGTGGGTTCAATGCCCAGCACTGCCAAGGTTTCCCAAAAACTTGCATGAATGACTTGCCTTTAACCCTTGTCCCAATATTGAGTCAGGAGAATCACCCAAGCATCACTGGAACTCTGAAAATGTCCCCAACTCCAAACTTTGAGGAAGTGGCATAGTGGGCATTAGTTTGATCTCAAACTGTCATCTGTGCTATGACATTGCTTACAGCAATGGAGAAGGGAAGAGGTAATAGTCGACTTGCTCACATAAGCAATTCCCAGTAATTCATCCTATTAGTTCGTGTTTGGAGGTCATTAAATACTTTGAGTGACAAAGAAGTCTGAGACATCTGGCTTATAAATTATCCATCAAAAGACGTCTGGATTTGGTGCTCATTGTTTTCTTATTTACAATGGGTTCAAATAGTGGTCTACTAAAGTAATACGTATAGTACTGATGCTTTCAATAAGGCTAATAACACAGTGAAAAAAAGTTACGTGACGAATACATAAATATTTGAAGATTCTCAACAGAAAATTTGTTTTGTTTTGTTTGGGGGTCCACACCCAGAGATGCTCAGGAGGTTTTCCTATCTCTACGCTCAGTGGCTATTACCACTTCCCTTCTCCATTGCTGTAGGCAACTGTATGGCATAGCACAGTTATAACCCAGAGGACACTGGAGTTTGAACCTCCCAAGTTGGCTATGTGCAAGACAAGTGTGCTATTCACTGTACAACTTGTTTGTTCCTTCAGCAGAAGTTTTATTCTCATAATTATGTTATAATAACTCAGTTAAATCACAATTAATTTTGATATTAAAATGTGTGAGAATAAGACACAATAATTCTCTGTGTTGTATGCCCATAAATTATTCATCAGACCTCTGATGGTAGACTCTTGGATATTTTCTAATTATTTAGTAATACAAATGACTTCTTTGTATTTTGAGTTTGCAGTACTGTACAATGCAAAATCAAAAAGCCAACTGAATATAGAATAGCTACCGAGTGTTCCCATCATTGATCATTAGGCCAAGTTTTTGAACTGGTGCACTCACATATCATTATTCAACAGTAATAAAGACTTGCTCCACCTATGATAATGCCAGAGGTTATGGATACAATGAGGTTGAAGAGCTGGGGTGAATAGTACGGTCTATCACAGCCTCTTCTTATTTTGTCAGTAACTCTATGGAACATATTGCTGATGTGGGATAGATGCAACAAAGTTAAGTGCATATGTAATCTTCTTAACATTATGAAAGTTTTCATAGTGTTTGATTAATTTCTATAAACAACATATGAAATATTTTTCTTGGTTTGTCTTATCAGTTTGTATAGCTTTAAATTTTATTTCCTTTTTTTGTTTTTTTTAATTTTTTGGGTTTTGGACTACATCCAGTGATGCTCAGGGGTTACTCAGAAATTGCTCCTGTCTTGGGGGACCATATGGGACATCAGGGGATTGAACTGCGGTTCGTCCAAAGCTAGCGTGGCAGAGGCTTTACCACTTGCACCACAACTCGGCCCTAAATTTTATTTATTATAATGAACACGTTTAAACATTTTTAAAATGTTAAAGTCTTTTGCATTTTTTTGTAAAAAGTTTGTATTTTTGTCCATACCCATTTTTAGGGAGGTAAACTTTTAGTCTTTTGAGAGTGTGTTGTGGCACACCTAGCAGTTCTTATGGATTACTTCTGGCTCTGTATTCTGGAATGTCATACTGGGAGTCATCCAGGGAAGTTCTATCTTTTTTAGCCTTTTGTCTATATTTTGAATATCTTATGTAATAGGGAATACCATCTTTTAAATATTTTGTAGGTATTTTTACTTTGTTGTATTCTAACAAATAAATGCCTTACATTTTCATTTAAGAAAATTTAATAATTTTTCCTCATTGCTTCTGAATTTGATTGCATAAGAAAAGATACTTTAATATATTTTCCTTCATACATTTTCTTCTTGTACCATTTCATTTCAATGCCAAATATCTGATATATTTATAATGTCCCCTATTGTAAAATTTTATCAAGTCTTAAAATTTTTAATACGGCTATCCAGTTCTTGCATTAATATTTGCTATTCTGCTTTTTCAACAAGGGAAGAGTAAATGATCATGCAAAGAGTCTAGAGTTAATCCCATGACAGTATACTTCAGGGGTGGAGAAACCCTATATCTCTTAGACTAAGGGAATTCCTTCTATAATATCCCCAATAGTTACTATGCCTATGCGGGGGGGGGGGAGGAGGGAAAATAAAGCACAAAACAATCATTTTTCCACATATTTATCTATCAATTGATCGATTTTTTGACGTCTTTATTTTGGTGTGGAGATTGAGGTTGATGTCTCCAATATTATTTTATTTTATTTTGTCTTGTCTTTCTCTTTTCTTTTTGCAGTCGAGCATGATTTGATTTCAGAACTGAGACTATTGTGTGGTGCCTGTCTTTATTGCTGTAGTGCTCACTGGTTATTTAAGTCAATATTTCTTTCTGTATTGTTGTGGTGTTTCAATTGCCTTTTTCATATCTTCTCTCAAACTGAGGTTGGAAACCTCTAGATGGACTTCACCCATTTTCAGCATATCTGACTTATTTTTTTCTCTTATTTTGTACCCCAATCTATTGCTTTTTTTTCCTTCAAACAAAACCACATACCTCGATTTACCTATTTCTGCCTCTTAAATAGAGGGGGAAACAAGGGAGGGTTCCAGAACTAAACAGATATGTGATCCCTAATAGTAAGCCAGACAAAAAGGAGTGCACCCACTCTAGCAGCCCGGGGGTGATGGTGGAGTATATGGGTTGTAGAAAGGGAACTGGAATGGGGGGAGGACATATTTGGTGATGGGTATTCCCTGATTCAATGTTAATATGTACCTAAAATACTACTGTGAAAGATATGTAAGCCTTTAAAAAAAAGGGGGGGTTTCTAATCAGAAATTTTCTTTGAAAAAAATTTTTGTTACTCTGCTTTTTAAAAAAAATCACATGTAAATCAGTTCTAGTTCTGGTTTTTCTATTCAGTTTAATTCAAATGTCTGACTTTAAGAACCAGAACAAACACTTTGTTGTAGGGGAGGTGGTTTCTGGCCTCGTTCAACCAATTGGGTTGCAGGGTTCAATGCTCTTAATTGGCCACCAGCCTCAGCAGTGCTAGAGGCATGCAGTACCACACCAGGCAATGCTGGCCATCACACTCAGGATCTTGTGCATGCGAGGCAGAAACCACTGAGTCCTGAATGATTTCCTTGGTCTAGAACAAAATTGTAATTATGTAGCTTTAATAATTCTTAGGTCTTTTATTATGTTCAAATAGGTTTATTATGTGATTACATAAACTATTATTGGTATACAGAATTAACATGAACTTGGTGACTACCAGCTAAATATTTATTTTCTCACTGTTATTGTGCATTTAGGCACAACTTGGCAAGCTCCTCTGCTTTGAAATCAAGATGTCATCTGAGACTGTATTTTTATCTGGGGTCTGATAGAAGCAGAATCTGCTCTTCAGGTGGCTCGGATTGTTGAGGAAACTCATTTGATTTTGTAAGGCCTGTGATCAGGGCTCTTGCACATAAATTCCTGGAGGCATTCACAAAAGGAACACAACACTGTAGGTATTAGAGACTGATAGACTCCTTGGTTCTTTGGGCTTTCCCAACAGGACCACGTCCTTAACTCAGCAAGGCAGTTCGGCTTTGGGGAAGATGTCTGCTATGGTAAAATGGGACAATAGAGAAACATCCACATCACATTTGCCTTCTTATATTTCAAAGAAAATTATGGTTACCCTCATCAGCTTCTAATTTACTGGACTATGATCATCCTCCTAAGCTGAAATTACCTATTGCCTTATTTTTTAAACAAAGAAATCTTTTCCATTTCTTTTACTAACTACTCAATGTATTCTATTCTTGCTGTTTTGTATATATAGCCAGATGATTTTTTAGGTTACAGTGATATCAAACATCTGCTTAATTACTGTTTAAATTCAGTGATGGCCATTATAATTGTAAACCAATGAATAAATCATGAGTGTGGAGTCTGAAGACTGTGGAAGATAAAAAAAAAGAGTAATATAGAGGCTGGAGCAGGGGTGCAAGTGATAAGGCCTACGCTAGCCTAGGACGGACCGTGGTTCGATCCTTCAGCATCCCATAGTTCCCCAAGCCTGGAGTGATTTCTGAGCACATAGACAGAAGTAATCCCTAAGCATCACCAAGTGTGGCCAAAAAAATAAAACCATACACACAAAAATGAGTAATATAGAAGAGAATTAACAGACAGGAAAGCAGTTGATTGTTTTACAGGAGATATGGTTAACTTGGATATGAGTAGAAATGGATAATGGATATTGGTCCTGTCCACAAGACAGAAGCTCTTCTGGGGAAAGTTTTTACACTTTTTTGTTCTAGTGAGGAGCGTCATCTTGTGATCTGAAATTTTATGGGTCCGCACAGAGGAACTTTAAATAAGCACAAAGAGACATGTTTGCTCTGGAGGATTCACCCAGACACCCAAGAACCTGGACTTTATCTCAAATGAGGGCCCCAAAATACAACAGATTATGGTCAAAGCCAAGGTTCTAGTTCCATTAAAAAGCAATTGAAAGGTCAAGCAGGTAGGGTTTTGAATTGTACACATTTTGTGTGGATCACCTACATCCCATATGGCCCCTAAGTACCACCAGGAGTGAGGAGTAAGTGTTGAGCATTTCTGAGTGTATCCCCTCAGCCAGCCACCAAAATATCTAATGCTTCCATTTCATCCACGTTGTTTAATTTGGGTTGTCTCCAGTCGAGTAGAGGAGCATCAAAGCAACCTTCGGTACTACATTCAGAAAACGAAGGATATTGAAAATGGGGGTAAGTTAGGGAATCTGTTCCTAAGATGGTTGCCTTTAGATGTGTGGGAGAATAGGGAGACTGTATTGCCCTTTAAAATTCAATTGGACAATGCATTCAAAGACCCAGTATGCAAGGACTCATTTCCCAAGGAAGAGAATTGCAGGAACCCGAGACATAGTTGAGCAGGTGGGGTGCTTGCCTTGCAAGTTCATGGTTGATTTCCATCATCCTATATGCTTCCTCCTACAATACCCACCAGGAGTATTTTGACACTCTGTGTCTCTTAACAGGTGCACTTATTCCATTGATGTTGAGAGAGATAATTGTCATGGGATTTAGTGTCATCTTTATGTAAGACTTTGGTGTATCTCTTGGTCTGTCTCGTATTAAAGTAGACAGATCTATCTATCAGTTGTCTTTTAAGACTTTGAGTCTGTAAAGTTTCTGAGCTGTTTTTTTATTCCTGAAACTATGTATGCTTCCTTCAAATCTAAACCAATTCTGGCTGGATACAGTTTTCTAGGCAAAACACACATTTTATTGAGTTTCGTCATTCTATCCCATCCACTGGGTCTTGGCGGTTTTTGTGATAGGTCTGCTGTAAATCTTTAAGGATGCTCCTTTTAATGTAATTTCTCTTTTTGATCTTGATGCTTTTAGTATTCTACCCCTATATGTGGGATTTGTCATTGAGACTAGGATGTATCTTGAGGTGCTTTTCTTCAGGTCTCTTAGCTGGTATGCTTTGGGCATTCAGGGTTTGTCTGCAGTCTTTAGCTCTGGGAGTTTCTTTGCAATGATGCCCTTGACTGTTGATTCTTCCTGGGGATTTTCTTCCTGGGTCTCTGGTAGTCCAATGATTCATATATTGCTTCTGTTGACTTAATCAAAGACTTCTATTTTAGTCTGTTCATATTCTTTGAGGATTTTTCCATTGTCTGATTATTTGCTTTTAGGATCTTTTCCAATTTCTTCTGTTGTATAGAGTTGTTATGCATCGCATCTTCTAGATCACTGATTCTGTCCTCAACTGTTATTACTCTGTTGGAGAGGCATTTCAATGAGGTTTTCATTTCATCTACCAAATTTTTCAATCCTGTTATTTCAGTTCAGAGGTTTTTTTTATTTCTCTTTTCATGTCCTTTTGAATAGTTCGTTCAGCTCGTTTGATCCTTTCATTGACTTCTATGAGGATCCTCCATATTTCTTCTCTAAACTACTTATCTGATAGGCTAAATAAGTGGTCAGAACTTTTCAGGTCATCAAAGCTGCCATCTTCCATACTCTATACATGTTGGAGGCCTGTGTTGTTTCCCCATTGTTACACTTGTAGTGTGCTGTTTTCTACATGTTGTGCTGAGGTTCACTGACTAGGAGATGTGCACAGCTGCATATCAGACTGGCAGGGCTCCTCTGGCTCTTCCCATCATGGGCGGGGTCAAGTTACTTTTGTTGACATGCTGTCATGAGCTCTTCTGGGTGGAGTATTTCACAGCAGCAGCTGGGAATTCAAGATGGCCTCCGTGTGCAACCTCACACAGCAGGGATCGAAGTAAGTTAATTTTTGAAGTGTTGTTTGTGGCCTACTCACAGAAGAATCTTAGGCTTAACTTTATATCAATTAAATAAGAATTTACAGGGTCTGGAGCATAGGAATGTGCATTTTTTGACACTTCTGGCAAATATCTTGAGCAGTACAGTATGCCACTGTATGAATAAAATATTTTCATAAAATATTATTTATGTGTGAATAAAACATTTTCATAAAATATTATGAACTGGGAGTTAAAAAATCTGGGGCATTAATATATTATTTAGGACATATTATATTCCTAGTTGGGTCAGCATTTTGGCACACACTTATTTTGTGTCTATCCAACCCAGTTAAAAGACCAATATTCAAAATAACTTAATAGCAAAAGGCCTCTTTTAAATGTAGACATTGCAATCAGTGGAAGAGTCTATGTGAAAAAAAAATGACACTTCACTGACAAATAAACTGCTTTCCTATTTAAAGCTGTGGTAGCAGTAACTAATCCTCCATGTTTTATAAGTAAGTCCTATTTTAAGAGCACTAGTACAGAACTGGAGAGATAGCGTGGAGGTAGGGCATTTGCTTTGTATGCAGAAGGCTGGTGGTTTGAATCCCGGCATCCCATGTGGTCCCCTGAGCCTGCCAGGAGCGATTTCTGAGCATAGAGCCAGGAGTAACCCCTGAGCGCTGCTGATGTGACCAAAAATCAAAATATATATATAAAAAAAGAGCAGTAGGTATGGGCATATACTTAATATATTTAATAATATTCTTCAACAAATAATAATTAGTTGAAGGAAAAATATGTACCAGTGAAAAATTTTCTAAACATGTCTATCCTAGTCATTGTGTTTTCCAGGGTAAATTTGAAAAGTCTACAAAATACTTTTCTTTAGAATCACCATATTTATTGTGGGGTTTAGAAAGTGAAAGGACTTGGCAGAACAAGTGCACACTAGGAGACCATCATCTTCTTTATAGTTTCTGATTCCACTAACATTTTACATTACCAAAATACTACAACTAAAATCAAGCCAAATAATGTGCAGTTACCTAAAGTAATTCCTAGGATTTCCTATAATTAGCATGTTAGCTCTGAGGTATGAAAGTGATAGGTGATATCAACATGAATATGCTAAAGTTAAAATTAGGAAAAGAAAAGAAAAAGGGAGGGAAGAGATAACACCATTTTGTTTTCTTTATAGGGGTGTGGGGGCAGGATAGGACACTAGTGACTCTGAATTCAGTAATCATTCCTACAGAGCTTAAGAAACCACATACAGTGTCTGGATAAAACCCTTTTCTGCCATGTACAAGGCAAGCACCTGGCCTATCATACTATTGGTTCAGCTCCAATATTCTGCTTTCTAAGCCAAAGAGCCATATCATACTAACTTTGAAGGAGGATTTGTAATTAACACTATATCTGCACAGGGTCTTGAAGTTACAAGATTAGTAATTTGTTAGAAAAATGGGCATACACCAGATATGTGCAGGGTTGTGGTTGTTTAAGTATATATATTTTATAAATCTAACATTAATTAATAATGTTTTTAACTAAAATGTGTTTGCGCACTTTAACCCCCAAATGCCATCTCCTTCCCACCCACTAAAATCCTGGAACAGTAAATAAATACAGCAACCATGAGCCTTGAACACCGATGATTTAAGCAAGCTTTATAGGAAGAGAAGGATGCAAAAGTTAGAACTTATTAAGCCAACAGAAGCTTTTGAGGGATTGCATCTTTTCCAGTCTTTTAAGAGACTAATATAAACAAAGGGAAACTAAAATTTGAAGGTCAATAACTTGGTCAAGGACATAACTGGTAAAAAAAAATACAGTATGTAAAAAAAAGACTTCCTAAGATGGAAGACTCATAAAACCACATTCCTGTACCACAGTACAATTATCATTAACAGGTAAATTAATTTTCTAGGTGACCTTTCAACTCTGCTTCCTTGGACCTCTGAGGTGAGATTGAACTGGAACTCATTCAGACGTCCTTCTCTGAATTCTCCAGCAGAGGGTGCTACAACCCTTTGAAAGTCTTTAATCAACGTTTGTCTTGCTATTTAAATCACTCATTCTTCAAGAGTCAAATTATTACTTGGGGTTGGCGGTGTGGGATATGCCATGGAGTGATCTGACTCCTTTCACTTCTTAAAAAAATCCAACCCCCAAACCTTTTCATTAAATTGTAAGGGATATGCCAGTACAGCGTTCCTTGTTAATCAAAACAGGCTTTCCAAATCCAAATGCAATTATAAATGAGTTTTCAGACCTTTATCTCCTTCCTCCTGGGTGTGTAGCCTCTGGGATCTCCTGCTGGGAATATTGCTTTGAAAACACTAATATGTGTAGAAGGCCCATGGGTATGGCACCAGGGAAGGGGGCTGAGAGAAGCGGGCCTGTCAATGGAAATGAAAGGAGTCTGAAAGATGAGAACAGATGCTGTGGCATTCTGCAGTGACAGAAATCTCTGCAAGGCTCACCCCAGAGACTCGGCGCAGAATCACTGTCTCTTGAGGTCTTGGATTACTAACCAAGGCTCGCATGCCAAATTCAGGGAGAGGTTTTGTTGTTTTTCTTCGTGTTTCCAGTGGGGAGGAGGAAGACACTTAAAACGGGATGAGTGATACGTGGAATGGATTACTGCCTGATTCCTCAAAAAAAAAAATTGCCCCTCAGTACCAAGATTTAAACACTTCACCCTGAGCTTTACAGTCACATTTTCAATGAGGTAAATTATCCCTTTGTGTAGCAATCATATATGCAGCATCTTCTTCCAGTATATTAGCTTATTTCTGAGTTAATTATGAATTGCTTGAGGAAAAAAGAAATGCCAAGGGATTATGTAGTTTGCATATTTTTATTTGTTGAATAGTAATGGAGGAAAGGAAGTCATTGAAATCATGCATGTAATTGGTTCTGTTTAGGACCAAGATAGGGTCATATGATTATTGCTCTTTTGCAGAAATTGGTTTTTAAGACTACCATGGTGGGGCAGGGAAGAAAGCTGCCTATTCCAATTGAGAGAACACATTGAGGGCAGATCATTTGAAACTTTGGAAAAAGTTCCATGAAATTTTAACTTAATGGGAGCTTTGGAATAAATTTTTGGACAGAGCTATGAACATAGCAGAGGGTGTTCTCTTGGGTACTTTCCCTTCTTTTCTGGAAAGGCAATGTCAGAAAAATGGTCACTACCCATAATAATGCAATGACTTGAATAAGAATTAAATCAATACATTAGATCTGTTAAATATGATCAATATCATAACTTGTTTATGATTTGTTCTTTTGTTAGGGACCACATCTAGAAGTACTGAGGTCATATTCTTGTTTTTAGGCTCAGGGATCACTTTGTATTATTTTATTTTTTGGAGGGGAGGGCCACACCAGGTGATGCCCAAGGGTTACTCCTGTCTATGTGCTCAGGAATCGCTCCTGACTTGGGAGACCATATGGGATGGTAGGGGATTGAACCTCTGTACATCCTAGATTAGCCCCTTGCAAGGCAAACACACCCTTGTGCCACCACTCCAGCCCCAAAGGGATCACTTTTGGTACTACTTGGAACCTGGTGTTATGTGCTGTTTGCTATCATTCTGGCCCCAGAATGCACTTATTCTATGTGAAGTACTGGACATTGACTCAGTCTAAGAAAAATTTTGTCTTGGATTAAAATATTGTGGGGATAGAACATGTTTTTTTTTTCTGAAAATTCAAAGGACATTATATATTTTAAATGATCAGTGTGAAACTACATTATAAGAGAAGGTAGAGAAGAGTAAAAGCCAAAACTCAGTTCTGTAGGTTCCTCAGAATGATACTAGCTCAATTTAATTACCCACAATGCCAGATTATTTATAATTGGCGATGTTGCACATCTGTTGCTTCATGTTTTAATGACTATTGGTATTCTAACTCAAGCCTATGGACATGTGCCATGAAGAGGTTGAAACTTGACTTTTCTTGTTACTTCAGTTTCCTATTAGTAACCAGAGAAGACATCAATAAATTAAAACCCAAATTTAAAGTCTTAATTTTTTTTTAGTTACCCGACTAAACAGCAGCATCACCAAAAGGATATTATTGAAAAAGACCTGATGATAGGTCTCAGGAAAATAAAGCTATAGGTACATAAAACTACATTTCTTGCTACATTTGAGTTTGTACTTTTGTTTTTAATATAGGGTAGAGATGGGAAGATATGAATCATCATTATGGAAATTCTTTAGGGAGTCAAGAGCAAGATATTTCTGGTAATGTGAATATTCTGGCTTTAAAGTAACATGCTTCAGTAGTAAAAAGTGGTAGATGTTCCACAGTTTAAAACTTATATGCGATAGAAGGGTAAACAAGAGCCAGGTTAAAAAAAAGGAAAGTTGAAAGGGCCAAAGATTTTCTAGTATGGCTTTAATGCTTTTACTATTATAATTATATCAAATTCAAGTGCACTATTTATCAAGTTTTCATTGTGTTGATAGCATGGAGATGTTAGACTGAAAAATAGTTGTGATGTGGTTTCTGAGCATTTACAGCAGGTAGAATACCTAGCATAGAATATAAAAAGGGATGATCATTGTAGTGGATTTAGTGATCCATCTGATTTGGCTTCCTAAAATGTAGAGGTGAATCTCCAGATAGGCAAGTGGGGATGGGCATTATTTGAAAGCAGAATTTACATGTGCACAGTGTTGAGAGAGCTCTAAAGTAGCTTAGTTCTAGAAATTCCAGACGTTGTCAGAAGAGCCACAGCCATTAACAATCCATTAAATGATAATGGATTTGAGGTCTATTCTTTGAACTTTCTCCAAGAATGTTGTGCAACTTAAACTACCCATGGTAAGGATCAGTCATTTTTTTAGTCTTCCACTCTCTCACAGTTGAATAGGCTATAGCATTGGAAAGAAGTTATCTCACCAGGTGAACACCTCAGCCACCTCAATAGACCATGTTCCACAACACATGTCTTTTGTCACACTTTGTGGTGTTTTTAAAGTGCTTATAGTTTTCAAACACTGGTTCTCAACATCTGTGCTCATTCTGTCATGCAGCATGATTTTCAGACTGGCTTCCCTACAGAGGCCACACTTTGAATGTCATGGATAAAAATGAGAGACCACCAGGAATAGCTTAACTATTAAAATAACTTGACCAAATTTATTTCCTAGGATGATTACAGTAGCCCAAAAGGAGGTAGAGTTTATAAGTAAAGACTGAGTCAGGATGCAATTTAGGAAACTGAAGCATACCAGATACAAAATGGTAATGATCTATAAAAGGTGCACAAGTGTCCTCAGGAGGACTCAACCATGAAATTAAGAACCATTTTAGAAACAACAATGCCAGAACTTAGAGTCTGTGGAACATAGAAAATGAGAAATGGATGGTTGGAGATTTCTGAGAAGCCAGGTTTTTGGTCTTTGCCATGGCTGTCTTTGTCCAGACATATTAGAGATTATCTCAGAATTCTTTCAGAAAAGTGGATGCACGAATGGCAAATTATGAAATATGAGGAGCCACACACAGTTGTGCAGGAGAACGACTTTATGGTCTTTATGGTCTATCAGGGGTATAGATGGAGGATTTTTGCCAGTCACATTTTTTTTATGGCCAGGATAAAATGCTCACATTAGTTTCTTTACAAAGTTCACATATCTCTCTTATTAACAGAAGCTTTAAGTATACATTGTTTGAGCTTTAAAACAATTCACATGCCTCTAGATAGTTAGCAGACCTCATGAATAGAAACATTTCAATTAAGAGCCCAGAGGATGAAAAGAGGGTAAATTTTAACATCTCAAAGTAGTTCCTCTCTGGCTAGGTTCTAAGTGTCAATTCTGATGTGGATTAAAGGATTTAGCAAGAAGCTGGTTTTCCTATCAAATTTCCTTTTTACCTGAGAGAACAAGTTTTTGCTTGAGGGCCTGTCATAGATAGCTAACTTCCTAACGTCTGACTAAGAAACTCAATCAGAGGGGCAATAAAAGAGATGAACTTATATGAGAGAGATACAAATCTATACCTGAACGAAGTTTTCTTAATAACCCATTGTTACTTCCAGGTCAAACTTTGGATGTTATATCTGAGATAAAATTTAGTTAGCAAGTCACTGAGAGTCTCTTAGAGATGTCCCAAAGCAAACATTCCTTTCATCTCACAGAACAGTATGTTTAAAGTTACAGGACCTTTTAAATGTCTATTAGCGTTAAAGTTGTTTTTAAATATCTCTTTGTGCTGGGTTTTCCAGGTAAAGAGAAATCTAATCAAGGCTGTATTTGCCTGTATTGATCCTTATATTTGGAAGTAAGTGCTCAAATATATACACACTTAATACAATAGAAGGGAGATTCATATTTGGGCCAAATAAAAGTTTTTAACTAAGCATGAGAAATATCACCCTCACTATCAGAGAAGTCTGGTCAGCCATCCTTGCTGAGGAAGGGCCTCTCAGTGGGCCTTCTGATGAATTTTAGACCACGGCAGTGTATGGACTTCAGTTAAAAAAGATGATACTTGGGGTGGGGTAAAGTAAAAAAAGAGAGATGATGATACTTCCTTAAAATATAATCCTGAGGACTACTGAGGAAGTTGTCTTTGTAAGGAAAGGATTATTTCTCAGTAGAGAGCAATGATAAACCCCAAACTTTCAAAACCAGAGCCAGCACTAAGTCCAGAGTTGGCTTAAAGATGTACATAATGTACCTTTTAAAAACGTGGTTATATTGATACAGTTTTGCAGTGGAACATTCCTCTGATGTAAAGTCATGAACAAAATTACAGATTCACTGTAATTCTATCCTTATTTCCTATTTAAGAGCTTCCTATATTTCCACAGACTCAAAAACAAGCCCCAGCTGGCCAGATACAATTAAAATTGCTCTTTCGGTGGAAATAGTCACCCATTGTACTGTGCCATACAGAATGTTATTTTCTGTTTTAATTCAAAGGACATTTGGTGGGGAGAGGGTACAGAGAACTTTCAGTCAGAGGCACTTACTTTATGAATATTTGACTTTATAACTAATGGAGGGGAGAAATAATTTTTTTTTTTTGATTTTTGGGTTACACCCAGTGACGCTCAGGGGTTACTCCTGGCTATTTGCTCAGAAGTCGCTCCTGGCAGGCACGGGGGACCATATGGGGAACCGGGGATTGAACCGCGGTCCGACCTAGGTTAGCACAAGGCAAGGCAGGCACCTTACCTTTAGCACCACCGCCCGGCCCCAAGGGGAGAAATAATTTTAAAAGACTTTTTCAATGGCTGATAGTTGCTCAAACTATTGTTCTACATGTCTTTGGCAACAATATCTCTCATTTTCTGAACTTGAATGTGTTTCTTTCCTGTGATAACAGCATATTGCCTGCTATAGATTGTCATATGAAAAAGTACATGGTGAGATAGAAAGAGAACTGTGAACCTTGCTGCACTATGTTGAGTAAAAATAAGAAAAATTTCTCTTTGTCTTGAACCTGACTACTGAGGAAAAATCAATCAGTTTCACATTAAAATACATCATATGTATTATCATACATATGATGATAATGGCAGGTTTTCCTGTAGATTTTCTTTACCTATTTGAATTATTGCTCTTTATTCCTAATTATGAGAGGTTTTATATTTTTATTATTATGTGTAAGGACTAAACATGTCAAATGCTTTTGGTGTATGAGTTGATCTACTCAAGTTTTATTTTGTTCTTTAGCTTATTGATGTCATGAATTGCACTGATTGATTTGGCAGCATTGAATCAAATATTCTCAAATATATTTAGTCTTAATGTATTGTTCTTTGAGTTACTCTTGATTTAAGTTTCTGAGACATACTAGTGCATAGTTCACTTTTTTTTTCTTTTTTTGGTTTTTGATTTTTGGGTCACACCTGGCAGCTCTCAGGGGTCACTCCTGGCTCTATGCCCAGAAATCACTGTTGGCAGGCACGGGTGACCATATGGGATGCCGGGATTCAAACCACCGTCCTTCTGTATGGAAGGCAAACACCTTATCTCCATGCTATCTTGCCGCCTGCATATTTCACTTTTTTCAATACAGTATGTTTCTTTTTTATTTTGTCTCAAGGTGATAACTAATAATATGCATTGGGAAGTGTTATTTGCCCCTTTTTCCCCTAGAAGATATTGTGTACAATTGGTGTTAATTCTCTAAATGTTTGACAAATTTCTTCAGTGAGGATCTATGTACCTGGTAATTTCTTGTTGAGAGCTTCAAATGACATATTCAATTCCTTAAGTGGCTATAGAGCTGTTTTATCTTGGTGGTGTGTTAATAGTTTGTGGCTTTGAAAATGGATGTGGGGCCATAGTGGTAAGGTATTTTGCCTTGCACTCAGCTAATTCAGTATGGACCTGGGTTCAATCCCCATTATCCCATATGTTCCCCATAGCCTGCCAGGAACAATTTCAGAGCAGCAGAGCAAGGAGCACCTCCGGGTGTTGCCAAAAAAAAAAAAAAAAAAAAAAAAAAAAAAAAAAAAAAAAAAAAAAAAAAAAAAAAAAAAACAACAAATGAACAAAAACCAAAAGAAAAAAAGAATGGGTGTATTTCTTTACTTTTTAAAATTATAAGCAGATAGTATATTGGAATTTAGCAGGGCTCACTTTATTCCTAAAATATTCCATTGTTTTGCTAAAAACAATTCTCATTGTGAAATTTATAAAATTAAAGTGCAATATTTTGATTGTATCAGCTTATATTTGTGTATTTTGAGGTTAATGTATAAGCTTAAATTTCTGTGGAATTAACTTTAATAAGAGGGTATTGGATTCTGAACCTCTGTGTATGGGGTTTTATATTGAATATAGAACAATTTAAACAAATCAATTTTTTTGAAATTTTATCACTGTAAAAATATAAGCAGAAAGTTATTCCATTATTTCTATATAAATATAAGACTTATAGGATCTGTAGTGGCATTCCCTTTTTTATGCTTTATATTGGTGGTTTATGTCTAGAGTTCCTACGTTTTCAGTTTTGTCAGCAGTTCATTGATTTTATTGACAAAATTAGTTTCTTTCATTGATTTTCTCTATATCCTGCTTTCAGTTATTTCAGCACTTATTTTTAATTACTTCCTTCTATTTGTTTTATGTTCCTTTTCTAGTTTCTTGATTAAAATCTATTTTATATTATAGATTTAAGGACTTTTCTCATTTTTAGTGGCATGTTAAGTAAGTACTAAAAATACTCATCCAACACTCCTTAAATATATATCTTTTTTTTTTTTTTTTTTTGGTTTTTGGGTCACTCATGGCAGTGCTCAGGGGTTACTCCTGGCTCCATGCTCAGAAATTGCTCCTGGCAGGCACGGGGGACCATATGGGGTACCGGGATTCAAACCGATGACCTTTTGCATGAAAGGCAAACACCTTACCTCCATGATATCTCCCGGGCCCCTTCTTTTTTCTTTCTTTCTCTTTCTTCTTTTTTCTTTCCTTCTTCCTTCCTTTCCTCCTTCCTTCCTTTCCTCCTTCCTTTTCTCCTTCCTTCCTTCCTTCCTTTCTTTCTCTTCTTTCTTTCTTTCTCTTTCTTTCTTTCTTTCTTTCTTTCTTTCTTTCTTTCTTTCTTTCTTTCTTTCTTTCTTTCTTTCTTTCTTTCTTTCTTTCTTTCTTTCTTCTTCCTTCCTTCCTTTCTCTTTCTCTCTCTTCTTTCTTTCTTTCTCTTTCTTTCTTTCTTTCTTTCTTTCTTTCTTTCTTTCTTTCTTTCTTTCTTTCTTTCTTTCTTTCTTTCTTTCTTATCTTTCTTTCTTATCTTTCTTTCTTCTCTCCTCTTCTCAAGTCTAAACTAATAGCTGTGACTAGAGAATAAAGCACTCGAATTGAGAAGTGTGAATAAGTTTCAACTCAGGAGGAGTTGAGAAAGGGGTGAGATTTGAACAACTCAGAAAGAATGAAATAGCAGTTAATGAACAGGGAAGCCCTTAATAGGATATAAATATTAAAAATCTACATTTTTAAGATAAAGTAGTAAATATCCTGTATCTGGAATACAGAAGATACTTAAAAAAAACTCCCTTTTTATGCCTTAATGTGAATATCTGGTGACAAAGACAAGCCAGGAGTTGTTTGAAATTCTTAGATATGTCACTTTTTGAAAATTGCTTCTCAAAACAAATATAGACACTTTTTTAATATCAGCATCTTTAATAATCAAATTTCTTCTCTTGAGAATTTCTGATAGAAAATTTGTGAATCATAAAATTTGAATTATTAATGGATTGATATCTTTGCAAGATTCAATCTTTGGATGGAAAACTTTGGAAGTAGACTGAGACATCTGTATTTGATTTTTAGTTCACCTCCCCTGCTTTTCCTTTCCTCCTCACACTCCTTTTTGAGTTAAAAAATTCATCTAGGCTTGATTAGCAATCCATTTAAGTTTAATTAACATAAGTACCCTTAACCTTGCTTTTAAGGTGAATTACCTTTGTTCTGCTAACTGTGGCTAGTAAAAGTGACAGTGAAAGAGATTTAGTAAGAAGTTTGGCTGGCTCAGTAAGATCTAAAAGGCTGCTCTCCCCTGCCCCTAGCATTATGCACGTTTTCCCATTGACTCAACCTTTTTCTTATGTGATGTCCCTGTGGCTGGCCTATCCATTCCATGACTGGCATGAACATAATGAGTACTGTAAAGTACAGGCTGCAGGCAGCAGCCTCTGAGAATTCACGAAAGCAAATAAAAAATGGAAAAAGAAAAACAGAGTGGAATAATAGCTAAATAGAAATGAATGACTGCTAAAAACAAAAATTAGAAGAGTGTAAAAAGTTCAGAAAGGGAGCAAGATGCCAATTAATGTCTAATGCAAAAACAGTAAAGAATTACAGAAGTAGAAATTCAAAATGAAAATTGTGATGGAGACCAGTTTCCACTTGATATTTATTTTGTGGGTGGAACACATGCTCAGGTTTAGAGGTCACTCCTGGCACTGCTCTCAGAAATTACTCTTGCCAGTGATTGAGGGACCATATAGGATACCAGGGATTGAACCTGGGCAGACCTCTTACAAGGAAAAAGCCCTCCCTACCAGTACTATTCCTCTGACCACCAATTCCTTGACAATCTTCACGTGTATTTTATTATCAGTGCTGACCACATATTCTGACTTTTCTATTTAGTCTTAGTTCCATGCATCCCTCCCTTATTCTGTTTACAATAGATACATGCTTCCCTTATAGCACTTACGCACTGTACTGCAGGTACCTATTGATGTGTCCTCTCTACCTTGCTACTTTGTCAGTGTGAAACAAAATCAAAACCAAAGATCTTCTATCAGGGCAGACTCATAGTCTAATGATAGAAGGTTTTACATTTCAAAAATTGTGATAATAGAGGCAATCATTTCTCCTACTCCACCTTTCTCTTTGAATAACCAGTGTACCAGTTTCAGGGGAAACTAAACTTTCTCTTTGAAGGATGATTACTTTTCAAGCAATGCACAAAAATATGACCATAACATCTTAGCTCAACGTGCAGACTTCTAGTTCAGCAGGAAAGACATGAGCTTAGCAGATCACCACAATAAATTTCTCTCTTTTTCTTGCCTTTGGTGAAGTGGTTCTGTTGTGTGATGCGGCACCTGTTGTGGTAGCAGTCAGAGAGAATAGCTGGTCTGTTGGAATGACATTCTCCCCCTGAATCTCTAGCAGATATGCTCAACAGCTGTACCACACTTTGGCCTTCATCTTTCAGGTTTTTAATGACTTTTCAGACTTCCCTGAGCTGTCAGTTGTCCCCCTCCTGTTACTCATCTCTCATGAGCAATACTGATATTCTTTATAAATTCAGGATCAAAAAGTCCCCTAAATCCCAACCTACTCCCACTTCACTGGCCCAATTCCAGCCTCCTGGTCTGGTCTCCTGAGATCTGGAAATCTTGCTGTATCTTATTCCATAAAAAGGAAGTGATTTCCTCCCAGGACCTTGGTCTTGGCCACCCTGGTTGCAGATAACCAGCCTTACTGTCATCCAGAGAACTGAGAACCCCTTTTTTCTTTCTTTAGTCTTCAAGGGTCTCAAGCCATACAATTTCTCCCTCTCTTCTAAAGAGAAAAAACCCTCCAAAAACTAAGTATTTACCTTACTCAAACTGTTTTCTCAATGCCAGGCCAAGAGATTAAGTTGCCTCAGGGTAACTCAGATCCACCAGCTGCTGCTGCTGGCTTCCTCTCATTGTCAGTGACTTCATTGAAAACTTATGTGTGATCTTTCAACACATCCACAAGTGGAGATGGAAAAGAAGAAAAAAATCTTGCTGCTGAGAAAAAAAAAAGTTTCCTGATGTATCTCTAAGTGCATGTGCATGATCTCAGGGCAGTCCTTCAAACCACAGTCATTTTCAATCCCCTGGCCCCACTACTTCCTCTGGTTTTGATTTCCATTTGATTTCTATTCTAAATCAGGCTCAAAGCTTAGTCACAGAGAGTAGGGCCTTTGGGCTGTGCCACCATAGGTTTGTGGAGATGGGCTGGAAAAGTAAGCCAGGTCTACGGTAGTTCAAGGCCACAATAGTATTTCTCTTGTGATCGTTTCCTAGCAGCTCTATTTCAGAGAGCTCCATTTAGCCCTGTTCCTTACACTCTCAGCCAGCAGGCATGAGGCACACTTCTTTTTCTCAAGTGGCTTATATTCTAAATGGAGAAGTGATATAACAGCCAGGCAAATAGGAAAGTAAAATGTAGGAGTGTCAAATGGCGCAGGGAATAGAACAGACTAGCTAACAGAGCTGAGAGAAAGCTGAGAGAAAAGTGAATGCTAAAGTTTAATTTGGCATGCTCTTTCATTCTATCAACATCACTAAGTTACACAAAGCTTAGTAATTGTGTTAAGTATTGTGAATGAAAGTATAAATAAGACATGCAGTTAGTGCACTGAACATCTAGTCTTTCCTGGTGAAATGGCCAGGAGTAGCCCCTGAGCACTGCCGGGTGTGACCCAAAAACCACAAAAAAGAAAAAAAGAAAATACATTTAACCCCATGAATAGACTCTGGGAACTTCAGTTTAAAGCAAAAAAGAACACAATAAGTTTTATCACAGGCTCATGGATATAAAGATATAAACAACAATTGCATTCCTATGATATACTTTCCATCACAAAAACCATCGCCAAGCTTCTAAATAATGCCCTAAACATTTTCAAGACTGAGCAGTCATTTGTATTTATTCATTTATTCAATTTTCAACTTACTTATTCAAGTTCAGTGCCACAAGCAGTGAGAATCTATGCTCAGTGCTTCAGGGCATAGGGAGTGACCAAGTAAGTGACAGGCTGATTGCATACTCACATATACTCTCACTCCAACTGAAGCTATTGAGAGGCTGACGATCCTCACTTGTACATCTTTGTTAACGAGAGAGAAAACAAATTCCCATGAATGTGAAGAGACTGTGCAACTGCTTACAAACATAGCCTAAAGGATAACAGTTTTTTTTCTTACCTCATCCATGTTTAATGAAACAATATTGAATGAAGCAACATTCAATAGGAAGGACCTGCTGTATTTAACTAAGACACATTGTACTGTTCTAGAGATAAACCATCAGTTATGAACATGGATAAGAAGAACACTTCATAAGAACATTGAGAGGTCTGGTAGGGGAACAGACATTGTTACATAGCTTGGGACTGGATGATGAAAATGAAAATAAATAATAACCAATGCTCACTGAGGCTTTCCATGAGTCAGGCAGGATTCTGTTGGTCTTCCAAGTATCATGTCTTGTTTTGTTTGTTTTGTTTTGGTGGCACATTCAGCTGCATTCAGGAGTGACTGCTGGTTCTGTGCTCAGAAATTATTCCTGGTGAGTGGAAGACCAAATGAGGGGCTGGGGTTCAAGGCAAGTACAAAGCAAGCACCCTATCTGCTGTACTTGCCCTCCAGTATCATCTCATTGAACTAAGCAGTGCCTCTACTTAGAGCTACATTTGTTAGTTATATTGGATAGTTGTTGAAAATGTAGCTTTGGAGATTAAATAGCCTAAATAATGCTAGAAGTAAAGGGTAAAGCCAGCCTCTAACTATTCTGTTCAATTGTATTCCTAGAGTTATGCAAGAAATGGGAAAATTATATTTCAGATACTGAGATCTGTCCAAAAGCACAAGACAGAGCAGCCAGAGAATGTGGCCATTCCAATAGCTGTAATATTTGTTTTCTGTGGGAGCTACAATAAACCAGGGAAACAAAGGAGGGCATGGGGATGAAGAATGGGTACCTGATAGTTTTTGATATGCCTTATATTTTAGGTGTTAATTAGGATCTTGGCTTATATATTAAAAAGGATAGTTTTGTCAAAAAGAATGGTGATGAAGTTATTTTTTACATTAAAAATTAGGAAAAAGTGAAAGCAAAACTGTAGGCTTTCGAGGAAAGATAATGTAGTTTGAGCAAAGTATATCATATCATGGGTAGTAAGCTTCCATCGGTCACATAGATCAAGGATAATGACATCGCTAACATAGTGCTATTGATTATAATTAATTGTTATTATATTGTTCTTTAATTATCATAATGACAGATTATGATTTTGCTTAATGTTATTTTAGTTTACTTTATTTACTAATGCCTAAAAATCTGCCTAGATTATAGGCAAATCTCCAGAAGCAATGTTGACTTGTTGAATTGCTGGTTGACTCGCATCTGATGAGATGGACCATATTCTGATGACATTAGGGCGCTCTTATAGTAATACTTAAATATAGCAATAAAGAGGGATTTTTATCAATTAAACTTTAATGGAAGGATGATATATATATGAAGAGTATTTTTGGTTGCGTTGGGCAGTATAGATTATAAGAAATAGAAAAAATAAAAAAGGAGTGAGAGAAAAGAAACAATAAAAATCTTTTTACTTTCTGAAAGGAAATTCTTTGTATTTATCTTTTTGAGCCATATCAGCTGTGCCCAGAATTTATTTCAGTTATGTTCAGGGATTACTTGTGATGGTTCTTTTTAGAGAGAGTGGCCATATGTGTTGCCTTTCCTTGTACTATTTGTCTGGCCCTGGAACTCTTTTTGATTGTTTTGAGTCAAACCCAGCTGGTTCAAGAATTAGTCCTGGTTCTGTAATCAAAAATTACTCCTGGTTGTGCTCAGATCACACAGAATGCCAGGAATTGAATTAGGGTCAGCCATGAGTAAGGAAAGTACCCTGCACACTACTATTTCTTCAGCCCTGACCACGGAAATATCTAGTGATTAAATACTAAGGAATTAGCCAAGAAAATAAGTGTAAAAATGACTATTAAAGGTGCAAGCAGAGAGAAGTATAGATGATTGGAATGACCATATAAATAAAAATAAGCATCTTTTCCTTAGACATTAAAAAGGAAAAGTGAAAAAAAAAACATGTGGTATTGCTCTAGCACTAATTTAGTAGTAGTAGTAGTAGTAGTAGTAGTAGTAGTAGTAGTAGTAGTATAGCAATAGAAATACTGTAATTTTCCTGACCAGTTTCTGGAAAGATCTAGGCATCTAGAGTGTAATTCAGATGCCCTCTCTCCTCTGGTCACCATGTTTTGTGCATACATGTAGATTGATTTAAATTCCCCAAGCAGCTTTCTTTGGGAAAATTGCACAAGATGCATGGAGGAACTATTCCTTCCCCCTAAAGTGCCCAAGTGAAATCCCCAGAGATCATCAGCTGCACTTCAATGCCAAGAATAATGTAATTTATTATCATGACTGAACAATCTTTTGAAAAAAGGGAGACTAAAGCAAACTTTTCATCAAGGGATTAATTGGAGGTTGACCACCTATTTACAATTAGCTTGAACTTTAATAGACCTTGCTCTTCTTGTCATTAGCTCAAATACATGCTGATATATTTATCTTCCAATTAATAGGACTCATACTGGAGAAAAATAAATCAGGTGTTAACAAAGTTGTTAAGATCATTATTTTATAGGAGACATATAAGAGGACACTAGCTAATTTAAATTTACTTAATGTATTTTCTTTAAATATCGCCCTATTAAAAGGTAATGAGTGGAAAGTGATCATGAAAATGACTGGGGAAGGGAAATAGATAAACATCCCCAAGCTTAGGAATCTTTCTTTCCCTTTGACCCCTTAAGGCAGGAAAGCAGCATTTGTCAGTCATTTGCAACTGATTAGAGTACAATAAAAAATCCAAAGGAGCAAAGAGACACTAGGGGCCTTGAGAAGTAATCCACAGATCAGACACAGACACTGTATGCACAATTGAGTATAATGTGGGGGCAGATCCTGGAATCTGTACGTTGGAATTGATAGGACAGTGAAATAACACTGCAAGTGATGTTATACTTGGGTAAAAATGAGATGTGGACTCTGGAGAGGAAATTAGAATCTCTTTAACAATACAATGAAAGCTGGCATTGTAAACACCTGGAATTTTAGATACAAATCTTTTCATTCATTTCTCAAGGATGCACATACTTAGGAGCTAAACAAATTTAGTGGTAACAGAACTTCAGAATTGAGAAGATGCTTGATGTTTTCTGTTCAAGTCAACTTGGTTTTAAAAAGCAAGAGGAGGGTCTGGAGAGATAGCGCAGCTGACCCAGATGGACAGTGGCTTGAATCCCAGCATCCCATATGGTCACCTGAGTCAGCCAAGAGTGATTTCTGAGCGCAGAGTCAGGAGTAATCCCTGAGCACTGCCAGGTGTGGCCCCAAAACAAATAAAAAAGTTAGAAGATGTCACAGGTAAAATCATATGTCCTTGATTTAGCAAGTAAACAAACTGATATTTAGAAAGACACAAATTTTCTACCCTAAATAAATGCTATAGAGGACTTATAAAAGTTTGTTTTATTTTGTATATAACATTACAGTGGTCCCCTCTGTGTCTAGCTTACTACTTAGTGATCATACAACTGTTTGGTCTTGGTACCCTCCATTATTTCCCTTTCTATTTGAGAGGTGAAACTAGATAGTTCAGGTTATATGGTTTTGTTTGAAGAAAAGTAAAGCAATAAAATGGGGTAAAAATCAAATAAGCCAAAAATGTGCAGAGTCCTTCTAGAAACTCTCAACCTCAATTTGAGAGAAGAAAAGGAAAAAGGAAGTGAAACACCACAGCGATACAAAAGGTGATATCAAATAAAAAAATCCAGAGAGCACTACAGCAATAAAGACAAGCACCACCTAATAACCGCGGTTCTGAAGTAAAAACAACAGAGCGCAAAAAGGAAAAATAAAGAAAAACAATTGGAGATAACAACTTCAATATCCAAACCAAAACAAAGGACTAAAAAAAAAATAGGTAAATAAATAAAAAAGATTATTTTATGCAGTTTTTTTTTTTTTTTGCTTTTTTATTTGTTTGTTTCCTGCATGGGCACAGTAAATATTGGGGTCATTAGAAAGGGAATTCCCTTGGCCTAAGAGATGCAGGGTTTCTTCACCTTTGAATTATACTGCCATGGGAATAACTATGGACTCCTTGCGTGTTCATTTACTCTCCCCTCAGTGTCTTTGTGGTGTATGGAAGGCTTCAGCTCTGTCATAGGTGATAAAATCACAGCTCTGTATCTAGAGATCTTGGTATCTGCACAGGTCAAGTAATGGAATTTATGATGAAGTCTTTCTTTGTGGTTCTAGAGGTTCTGTCCCTTCACTGTCGTTTTAATCCATCTTCTGTAGTTGGTGGTCTTGGTCATTGCACTGATCCTAGGATGGAGCCTGGGATAGAGCCTTTCATTATGTTTCAAGAAGACCCATTCAGTTGCAATTGTTTCAGTCAGACCTCTGGGATTAGAGATCTTGGTTGTTGTACAGTTCATAGACCAAAACCTAGGGCTTTTTTATTGGTCCCAGGATACGTTCTGCCCAGTCATGGTTGTCACATTCAGTCATCTGTAGATAGTTATCTTGACTTTTGCACAGAACAAAGGGTGATAAGTCTTCTGATTTTGTCTTATCGTTAGATGGTGAGGTAAGGCATCCTGCTCTTAGATCAAGTTGTTCCCATTTCCTCGTTGTCATGATATCATATTAGAACTGGCACATGTTGGTGCCATAGCAGTATTAAGGATGTCCCGGAGGGGATTTGGTTCCTGGAGCTGTTGTGGAGAACTGTGTTGTTTCTATGTCTGGGATCCAGGGTTCAAGGCTGGGTGGTCAGTGTCTAATCACCTGGGGTCTAAGTTGGGACCACATGACATATGTTCAAGGTGGGAGGTGCCCCTGTATTGTAAAAACATATGAGTTCTTATCCCTAGTAGATAAGAGCTTGTTTTTATATGTAAGATTTCCCCTTTTTTAGTATGCCTTTGCAGGAAGAGATAGTGCTACATTATATTGCTGGTGCATTTGGGGGGTGGAAAGAAACAAGACAAAAATTAAAAATATATATGCTCACACACATATATAAAAGAATTTTATAATGAATTAAAAAGTAATTAATGGGGGGCCGGGCGGTGGCGCTAAAGGTAAGGTGCCTGCCTTGCCTTGTGCTAACCTAGGTCAGACCGCGGTTCGATCCCCCGGTTCCCCATATGGTCCCCCGTGCCTGCCAGGAGCGACTTCTGAGCGAATAGCCAGGAGTAACCCCTGAGCGTCACTGGGTGTGACCCAAAAAACCAAAAAAAAAAAAAAAAAGTAATTAATGGAACAAAGTGATGCAGGAGACTACCTTACATTTGGGTAAAAGCAGGTTAAGAGGTAGTATTATATAGGTCTTAAACTTATGAAGGAAGTAAAGGCTTCCCCATTGTGTTTTGAGATTTTCTTCTGGGGTGTTGGCTTCAGGGTGTATTTTCATCACACACCCTGGCCTTCTTGAGATTGAGAAAAATTTGCGGCAGAGAGGTTTTTGGGTAAAGTTCTTGCAGTGAAGATCCTTTTGAAACTAAGTCCGGTATCAAACAATAGTCCATGTTAGAGAGAGGTGATATTTCGGGTCACACATGATGAGTCAGCAGGGGTATTGGTTGTATTTTCTTGCCGGGGGTGAGGTGTGGGTTTGAGTGGGTGTCCCTTCGCTTGGGTACTGGGTACTGGCTCATTGGGATAGGGGTCTGTCTTGATTCTTAATGGATTAAAAACTAAGGGTAAAGAATTTTAATAAGGTGGGAAATTGGGTTGAGATTGGGGGGTGAAGGGATAGCCAGATTTCTGCAGGGGGAAAAAGGGATAATATATGGGAGGGGCTATATACACTATAGTTATAGGTTGTTTACAATTTATGTTTGGTCTCACAGAGAAGTCCTATTTCTGTATGCTCATGCTCACATACAAACATATAGTAGTTAGCTTAGGTATAGCTTAAGAAAAAGAGGAGGGGAGATCAAGGAATAAGCTGCGTACAGAATGATAGGTAAAAATAGTACATGTAAGGTAAAGAAACTAATAGATCAACTTTTGGTTTCGCATCTTGAGTACTAAACAATGTGTTAGTGAAGTCTATCTATATAGGTGTTTACCCTATACAGTATTGTCCACAGCACCTTATATATCAACTTTCCTTTCCT
Organism: Crocidura indochinensis; assembly: GCA_004027635.1. Classification (NCBI taxonomy): domain Eukaryota; kingdom Metazoa; phylum Chordata; class Mammalia; order Eulipotyphla; family Soricidae; genus Crocidura; species Crocidura indochinensis. Next base: position 1,815 of record PVKC010006786.1, on the reverse strand, counting down.
AAAGAGGAGATAACAGTGTGGTTTTTATTTGACATGGATTTAATTAATGATAATGAGGAGTAAAAGGTAGAAGAAAAGGGAGAAAAAAGAAGTAGTGAGAAGAGAGGAGAAAGGAGCAAAGGAATGTTTAGTTTGCTTGAGTGTGTTAGATGAGTAGGCCCTGAAGTATAAGTCTGTGGGTCACAGTTGCTGCTTCAGTTGCTGGTCACATGCTTCAGGTCCTAAAAGAAGGCATAACCTAGAGATAAAAGGTATGTTAATTGTTTTATCAAGACAATTTCCTAATGCAAGCTGAATATGGTATCTAGTGCGACTGAGTCCCAAGGTTCCACCTTGGGTTGTTCACCCTTTTTATCCAAGAACCCCTGTGGACAGAAAAGTTGAGAGTTTTAAATATGGTAAGATTAAGGCATTAAAACATATTGTTATGAAATGCTTCCGTTGGAGTCAGTGACTTCCCATTGTATTCTTTACCTGTAATCCTGTATAAGATCCCTAAGATATTATTATGGGCCTTTGTAGTAAAAGGCTGATTACATACCTGTTCTCTCTACCCAGTTTCTGCTGTTGCTGGTTTCTTTATGGTATAATGTGTAGTCGAGGCTTTGTGTTGTTCCTCTTCCACTTGTTTTGGGCACTACTCCCCATTATATGTTGACAATTACAGTGTTGGAGTTTCTACCCTGTTAAACCCTGTTATTTGATCATGGAGTATTGCCTGTACATCTAGTGTATATTCTAGGTACTTCAGAATAGTGTTATCATTCTGTGTTTATCTTTCATCTTCTAGCTTACTTCATTTAACATATTTTCTAGATCCACCCACATAGCTGCAAAGTCTATGACTGTATCATTTCTAACTGCTATGTAGTATTCCATTGTGTATAGACACCACATCTTCATGATCCACTCGTCTTTTGTTGGACATCGAGATTGGTTCCAAATCTTGGCTATTATACTGAGTGCTGCAATAAATAGTGGGGTGCACACATACTTTAGGATGAACATCCTTCTGACTTGGGGGTAGACACCTCTGAGAGCAATTGCTGGGTTCTGAGTTCCTTGAGCACTCTCCAGACTGTTTTCCATAGGGGTGGACTAGGGGGCATTCCTACCAGCAGTTGGATGAGAGTTCCTTTCATACTGCATCCCCACAAACACAGATTGCTCCCATTATTTTTGATGTGAGCCATCCTCACTGGTTTAAGGTGGTACCTCATTGTTGTCTTGATGAATGAAGGTGAGCATGCTTTCATGTGTTTGTTGGCCATCTTTAGGTCTTCCTCAGAGAAGTGTCATTTCATCTCCCCATTTTTCTATGGCTTTATTAGATTTTGGGGGGTTCAGTTTTCTAAGTGCTTTGTATATCTGACATGTTGAGTGCAAAGATGTTTTTTTCATTCAGTTAACTATCTTCTTGTATTAAATAGGGTTTCTTTTGCCATGCAGAAGCTTTTTAGTTTGATGTAGTCACATTTGTTTATGTTTGATGCTAAAGTACTTGACATTGGTGCTCCATCCTTGAAGCCTTTTTTGATATATAGGTCTTTGAGTGTTCTGCCTATTTTTTCCTCAATAAACTTTATAAATTTTGGTCTGATTTCAAGTTCTTTAATCCATTTTGAGTTGACCTTTTGTATAAGGAGGGAGGTATGGGTCAATTTTCAGTCTTTTACAGGTGGTTTTCCAGGTGTACCAACACCATTTATTGAAGAGACTTTATTTGTTCCATTTCACATACTTGGTTCTTTTGTTGAATATTAGCTGACTGTATATCTGGGGCTTTATCTCTGGAAATTATGTTCTTTTTTTTTT